>VXBS01004012.1:1699-31754 GCA_013400255.1 Sitta europaea | reverse complement strand
AAAAAAAAAAAGAAAAGGTCAGATTCTAGCAGCACATACCAAACCAGGAGCAAATGTTATGAAAAGAGGAATTCTGAGTATTTTCTCACATTCTTTAGCAAATTAACTTCAGCTATGTTAAATCCATTTTTGCATTCATTTACAAACTAATGACTGGTAGCGTTTGTCAGACAGAGGCAACAGTGAATTTCAAGCTCATTCACTCAAAGCTGCCTACTCTAGCAGTTTGAACACAGCAGAGAGACACAGGCAGGCACAACCCTGCCTTTGACCACTGTATGTAATTAGGATTTAACCACAGTCTTCTCCCTGCTAACTTCCAAGATTCTTTGAAACACAGATTACAGAAAATGAGTATGTTCAGTGGCATTTTAAGATGTCTGGACAGCTTTCCAATTTTATTCTCTTATGTCTCTTCTCTTAAGTTATATAAAGATAATAATGATCTTAAACAAAAAAGAAAAAAATGTAGCTTGTACATACGTAACTCTTCTTTTCCTTGAGGATTTAGACTCCTCAATAAGAAAACTGTAAAGATAATTTTTAAACATGAAGATTTTCTGCAGCATAACAAACCAAAACCTCAAGTTTCTGCATTTCCATCAAAAAGTGAAATGTTCCAGTTTGCAAACAAAGCTCTCATTAATATTTCCCAAGCTCACTTCACAGCACCTCTAAGATTCTGATAGTAATTTTGTGTTAAATTTCAGTTCATTTGGAAGCTATAGCTGTGAAAAGTGTCAGAGTACACTAGGGAATAATACTGGGATTCTGGTTATTTCTAAGCAATGGTGTTTGAAAATTGAATCAGTGAACAACAGAGATTAGATCTTGGGAATCTTTTCAGACAGCTGGTGGCTGTTACAGTTAATATAAGGACACCAGTTTACTATGTCTGGTTGTCAGAGGAATTGCTAAACCAGCTCTGAAGAATTCATAAGAAAGGCGCTGCTTATTAGACTGAAAAGCTGCTGGTAGCAGTTGGAAAACATAGTCTTGTGTGATAGATGAGTTCTAGCCTTTGCCAGATAATTAGCCTGTGGCCCTGTGATACCCAAAAGTGACACTGTTTACCTCCCTGGACTGTGAGGAGCAGCAGATCAAAAATGTTTGTGGGTGGAAAAATGTGGCTTTGATTGGAAACCAGGAGATGATCTGAGAACCCTGGCAGCTGAGAACTTCTGCCTGCAATGTTCTCAGAGAAAAGGTATTATCTTCATTTGCACAGCACTCTGAGCAGGCAAAAGCAACAGGGTCAGTGTGAACACAGGATCTGCACTGCAGTTGTTAATGCAGCAATACAACACAGGAGTTCTAATAGCCCTGGAGCAGGAATATTATCATGGCTCTGAGGACAGAGGGAATGCTTTCAGTTATAAAAATCCTTATGCCATTCTAGTACATGAATATCTGGATAGTGGAGGCACTTGCCTTAGGACAGGCCAGAAGCACAGATTCATATTCAGACCGGTGATTTGCACACCTGTTGATAATTGTGATCATTGCAGATTGGACCCTTCAACCCACCCTATGAAAAGATCTTCAAGCACTTCCGGAATGTGAAATACAAGGGTGAGTGGCTAAATCAGATTGAGAATCTGACTGAGAGTATCAGATGTCACCCTGAGAGGGATTGAACTGGCTGATGAAACAGCCCAGAGATCCCAGGCAAATCTGTCACAAACTGTGAAAGGCTTCTAAATGCAGAGCATTCCTGGGAAGAGTGCATGGCTGGCATGCCCCATGTATTTCTGACTGGGCTTTATTTCTTCCACATGGTGTTTAGTTAACATGGCCACAGTTTATCTTACAGGACTCTGATTTGGCGTCTCAGACAAGATTTGTACATAGGAAACATAAAAAGCTTTAGTAGTTAGTAAACTGGAATCATCTCTGCTAAAAGGTATTTTTCTTATCCTAGTGATATGACACTGAAAATATCCTGCTTACCGAAAAGCAACTTCTCTGATACACTACCTGCGTAGTCATGATGCAATATTTAACATGGACCCCCTTTTTTAGATCAGAAAGTCCTGGTCCCTGGTTTCAATATTCAAGAACTGCTTCCTGACAGACTGGATGAGTATTATCGCTACGAAGGATCCTTGACAACTCCTCCCTGCTACCCAAGTGTTCTCTGGACAGTTTTCCGACTCCCTGTTAAAATTTCTCAAGAGCAGGCAAGTTCCAACAGAGCATATTTCCCTGACTGGTGAACAGTAAATACACATTCTCATTTCCTGGATTTCTCTTATGTTCCTGTAAAACTGAAAGGTGACCATTGCTAAAATCCTTTAAGTAGGAAGAACAGGACAGAATTGACATAAATCAACATCCCATTCTGTTTGTTGTTACACGTTCTTGGTTGGCCAGAACAAAGGACAGACAGCTGCAAAGCAATTGGTACAGTATCAGCTTGAACAAATTCAAGTCAAGTGAGATGAATTTTGTTTTCTATTATGTTCTTACTCCCTCTAAGTCTTTCCATGAGTTACCTGCAGATTATCATTTGGGCTGTTTGAACATTATTCACCAAGTATTTTAGTGCTACTTTTATCCTGATGGACTTGGGTGGGTTGGAAAGTTTCTAGAAAGCTTGTGTTGTGTTATTTATTCATCTTGAATTCCCTAACTTTTCTCCCACCTTGCATTTTTTGTCCTCATCTAATTAACTTCTTTTAATTATTATTATTATTATTTTAATTAATATTAGGTGTCCACTTACCTAGACTATAAACTCACAATCACAATCGTCTGAGTCACCTAATTATAGATGGGGGAAAATATTATTATCAAAATCTCAGATGAAATTACTGCAAGCTCCTCATTTTGAAAATACATTCTCACCTTTGTCCACTCTGTCAGACCATGTCTCTACCAAAATAAAGAGTTCTTTCAGAAAGTAGCTTTTAATACTACTTAGGAGTTAGACTGTGCCAGGAAGAGCATGCTGGAAAAGCCTACCATGTTTCCTTACATCCAGTTTTCCTGGCAGATAATCTGATAGTAAGCAGTAGTTTTAACAGGATGTAACCAAAATACAGGTATGGACTTGGAGATGTCACACTGTTTACACATTATTCTGTACCTGGGTTCACAGGCCACTTGAAACTTACTTATTACTTAATGTGTCCCCTTCCCTTTGACTACCCCTTTTTTATTTTTTCATCAAACACTCCCAGAAATCACACACCGGCACTGCTTTCTCTGTATTCTGGGAGCTGAACAGGTGCTTCCCTTTATAGTTACTGGCACTGGAAACAACCATGTACTGCACAGAGAGTGATGACCCAGAACCCCTGGAAATGGTTGATAACTTCAGAAACGTTCAGGAATTCCATGAAAGACCGGTTTTTATCTCCTTCCATGAAGGTGAGTTGTATGAATGCTTTGGTGCAAAGAAAGAAGACAATCATCTGTGTAAATATGAACTGGAATGGCAGTCCTGCACTGTACCACTACAAAAACACAGCTATCTCCTTTCCCTGCAGCTGACTTTGTTGCCTTTTCTTCTCATATTGCATTGGTGCATGGACAACTGTACAAGAATAAAGTATTCCTGGGCAGGTAAGAATTTTTTCCCACAGTGGGGATCAGGCAAGCCCGGCAACCCTTCTGATCAAAGGCAAGGAAATAAAAGAAGGAAGTCATGATTGGCTTTGTCATGCTTGGCAGAGTATTTTCTGTCACTCTAAATACTAAACAGCTCCACAGCTGAGTTGTTTGAGCCAGCGTAAGAGTTTAAGATGACCTTGTCTCACCAGTGACATTTTCCGGTTCTCAGCAAGGTCAGGCTTGATCTTATGCAGACCACACATTTAAAGGGAGTCAGAACTTTGCCTTTCAGGGACACTGTTTTGGGGAAATTACACAGAATGAGAAGAGGTCCTTGAGGAATACAAACTTGGCAAATAAATATAATTCATGACACTGGATTGTATGATTCAGTGTTATGAATTAAAAACCCCCACACCATTTTATGAGGAAGAACTGATTCAAAAGCTTAACTCTGCAGTGTTACACAATGACAACACAAGTTTTGTGGGGGACTTTGCACAGAAGTCTGCATCTGTGGTGAGAAGCTGTGCTGTACCCCACAGAAAAGCCTTTGAGTACATTGTTTGTGCAAAATGTATTGTTCCAGCTTTTGTTGTCTTACAAACAAATATTCTTAAGGATCTGTGAAGGTAGCATTTACACTCAAGGCAGATGAATCTAGGCAAGCCATTACACGACTTGAAAGTGAGAGTAAAATATTTCTAAAAGAAAAAGCAGAATTCACCAAGAAGATTAGCCAAGTAGTACACTTTAAAATTAATAAAATCAGTTAGCACGTCATTTCAACTTTGCCTGCCATTTTCTTCACTGTTTAGATGAAAGAACAGAAAACACAGAAATTGTCTGATTTGGGCACTTTCACACAAAGGAAACAGTTCTCTGCAGGCACACTGCAGTAGCTGTTCTTGCCATTCCCCTCTGCAGTCAGACCCTTTCATAACACATCTCTTCTAATAGAAAGCTGTAAAGGAAAAAAATAAAAATTACAGATCAGCCAAAAAAATCCTGGGCAAAACATTTCTCTGAAATCAGAGATGATTTAGGTTTGTCTCCAAATGTTGGCTGGTCTCTTAAAATGAGAATTACACTAGAAGTTCTCTTGTTCCTAGATTCTAAACATAATACCTAAGAAGATTACAAGTTTACCAAACTATCAACAGTCCATAACATCTCCTGTGATTAATATACAAACTGATACTAGTTGGACAGACAATATACTGAGTAAATGAAAAAATGACTGAATAGAGAAAAAGGGAAAGAACAGAGTCTCTCAGCCTTTTTACTGCTTTTATGGATTGGCCAACCTGAAGAATGCCCTCTGTGGCATTCTTATATGACCACAAAGAGGTCAAAACTCTCTTCTCCAACCTCCAGTTTCAAACACTGACTGCTGACTAGAGAGCTAGCTGGGTCCAGAATGGCTATTTTAATAATCCTCTTCAAATCTCTGGTCAAGTCAGATCATGTGCAATGATTTAAACCAGCAGAATTTGCAATACATCTTCCATGTTTCTGAGACTATGGCTTTCTCTGTAGGTCTTAAATCTCTGCACAAACAATCTACTACAGCAATGCTGCTGCAGAAGTGCTTCCTGAAGTACCAGAAGTTCCAGAGTCAAGAGCCCCCTTGTGATTACAACAGGTTGATCATGGAATCCTAGAGATCCAACTTTCACATTTTCTACTCTTATCCTCTATTTATTGTTACCTGGTGGGTTTGGCAAGGGTATGTTGTCAATTTCTAACCACACCTATGAGCCAATGATCTGCCAAGTCCGAGTGGTCAGTCACAAATGAGAAATGCAGTTTTCCATCTGTTTCTTTAAGCTGACCTTTCAGCATCTGACTATATTCTTTCTATAAATCATACTCAGTACTTAGTAATAGAAGCTAGAGAATTATAACCCATGATCCCAGCAACTGAACATCAGTCACTATACTTTTCGTCCAGGAATCTCCAAACACTCCACAGAAATAATGTAAGCATTATTATTTACATTTTTGTTGGACAATTTGATCCAGATATGATTTTCTCAGAATTGTGGCTGTGAACCAGAGCCAAGCCAAATAATAGCATTTGGTTCTCCCTCTGCTAAGCCACATTATTGGCTCCCATGCAGATATGACACCAGACATAAAAGCATTTTCAATGTATATTTAAAGCTGGCATGATTTATCAGAGTTAAACTGTAGGGGTTATTGCCCATCCTGCTGTTCACACCCCAGAACCAGTCTCTATGGCTATGAAAGACATTGCTCAGTGCTACTTTAATAGAAACCCCATTCAGTCTAAGTACATTTAATTACAAAAGCTCATTGACTCTATCAGTGAACCATAGAAAAAATGTCCAACCCATTTCAAAAAGAGTATTCATTGCCCCTGTAATCTCACATTCCACTCACTGAAGTGACAAAAGCTCCCTCACAGGTGTAGCCCCTCATCTTAAAGGGCAAAAAAGGCAAAGGAAAAAAAAAAAGAAAAAGAAGAAAAAAAGGCTCCTGTCAAAGCCAAATGATGTACACCCAGCTGCTGCAAGTGTCCAGCCTCAGGCAGTCAGCTGCACCTCAAATAGGAACAGAGCACACCTATTAGGAACAGGAGAGGCCACGAACAGAGTCAAGGATTGGGCCAGGCAACCACTGAAATGTGTAAAAGAAATCCTGCTGTGCACCCCTAGGCCCCTACTAAACAGGTTTTCAGAGCAACTTTTCTGCCTTATCACTGACAAGCCTGAGAGCTGCCACCTTCATCTGAGCAGAGACACGAGATGGAGCTACTGGCCTGTGTTTTGTATCAAAATTGAAAATGACTGAGGTGTTCAGTCATCCACATTTTTGATGCCAGTAATGACCTAAATTCATGCTTACTATTTATAAGAACCACACTTCAAAATGCCTCCAAACTTTAAGGATTACATAGCAAAACTTACATGTGTTTATAATATTTTTTTTGTCTATTGGCAATTTACTGCAATAAAATCGTCACATGCAGCTGGAATTTGCTACGTTCAAACCACCCACTACCCACGAGTTAAACAGGAACTCGTGTCTAGTTTGGATTAGGGTACCATACTGAAATACTATCTAACTAAATTTTCTAAAAAGATCCTCTCATCAGACAGAAGTGCTCCCTACCCTTCCTCTTCAAACTACAAGCTCTTTTTCTACAGTTATGTCTTTGTTGTTATATTTTTGTGTCCATTTGACACACCCTAACTATAACAAAACTCACCTTTTGTAAAACAGCTCTTCTTCAATTCCATGGATTGCAAGCTTCTTTCATTCAGCTGGACTTCAAATTAATGGGTCAAATGTGGTTGAACTCCACATTTTATATTTGTGTATTATCAACAGCTGATTTAATAGGAGAAAATATTTAGATGGAATACATGAAACTTGTCAGTTTGACTCTGAAAGAGTTCTGATGTTGCTTAGACAGAAACAATAATTTGATAAAGTATTAAAAAAACAATGTATAAATTAAGAAAATGCGGTTAAGAAAAGGGAGTCCACCTCCAGGATCTTTATGGAGGCTAAAATAAATAAAAAATACTTCCATTGCCAAAAATGTACATGAAGCTCACTAACAAATATAGCATTATTGTTGTATTTCACAAAGTAGTTTTGTTAAAACTGTACCAGAAGTTTTGTAAAATCCACACAAAAAGATGTAACTTTCCCATGACCCTCTGTGCCCCTTTACCTGATACTACCCGTCCTGGAGTCAGCTCCTATTGGGCAGCAGACTCCCTCCCTTCCCCCTCCCCTTTCCCAAGGAGATAAAACCTCCTGGGCACATGGTCAGGGCCTCTTCCTCACCAGGTTTTTCATGGAATAAAGCTGTACAACTGTACTTGGAGAGAGGGAGCGCCTTTTAGTCTTTTATCTTTTGTCCTCGCCACATAGTTTCCCCCCTGAGGGACTGGAGCTAGCCTGGCAGGGACCCTCAGAGGGGTAGAAACTGTGGCACATTATGATAATCATAAGCAAACAAGATATCATTCAGTTCTTCATACTACTACCATGAAATAATTTTAACCTTCTTTAATGCATTTAAGCAATACTCTCAACAGCAAAGCATCTCATTCTTCAGCTGTCCACATTCTGTGGTTTTCTCTTTGAGAAAACAAAAGGCATTGAATTTAACATCCTTGATTGCCTGGGTTTAATTCTTTGGGTTTGCTTATGATGTCTAATTTATTATAGCATGAAAATCGTACTCCTGCTATGACCTGCTGTGCTGGTGCCTCCACGTTGGCATTGTGACTTCAGCATATGTCTCATCCACTGTGAACTGTGGATCCAGCTGTGATATTGGGACATTCCAGGGAACATCTGTGCAAAGTTACTCATTCATAGTCACAAAGTCTGTGATCAGGCTGCAGAAAAGTTGCAGATGCAGAATGAAAACATTGTGACAGAGCAAAGACTCACCTTCTCCACTCAAGGCGATGATATTAACAGTTGTGCATGTTTTCCCTCTTCTCATAGGGTTTGTGGTTTCTGTTGTGATAGCCTTCATTCTGGGAGTTCTCATCATTCTTGCAATAGCCTTCTGGCTACTGAAGAAGAAAAGGTAAGATGTCTGGCTATCACGTCATAAAAAAATTGAAACCATATCTTTTCTCTGACACGGAGAAGCACTTATGCGTCCAAAACTTTGCACATTTTTTACAGTGATAAGGTCTGATCTTTTATAAGACATGATCTCTTCCTACAAACTATGATTTCTGTTTATTACTGTAGACATTGTTTCCTCTTTGTGATATGAGGCTGGGTCAATAACAGACTTACACAGTTTTTCTATTTCTCAAATGCCCTTTGTTCTTTTCTTGTTTTTTGCTAGCACTGCTGCTCCTAATTGCTTTTTGGATACTTCCATTTTTTCCTGGAACAGTAAAAGAAACAAGGAGAATGGAATTTTAGGAAAACCTCTCCCAAAGATCGCAACACTTTAGAGGAAGAAAGATGTACTGCCAAAGTATCATTAAGCCACTGTTTGCCAACAAAGCCAAATCCTGGGGAAAAAAAATCTAAGATTACAAATTTTCCTACAGCCTGATTCCTTTTGCATTCAGCATTGACCTTGCACACAAAATGTGTTCTGAAATACTTGAAACAATAAGCTACTGTGACATTTGCACTAGTACAGGGAAAAATACGCATGCAAAATGGAAAACTTTAAGTAACTAATCACACTTTTCCTTTATTTGCATTACAATTATTTAATAAATTTGTTTTATTTTAGCTGCAAAAAGGGAGGTGAAGACAACAGAGGAGTCATCTACAAACCAGGCATATACCAAGAAGAAGAAAACATCTCAAAAATTTGATGGCCTGCTCTGTTACAAAAGCCCATTTTCATCCACAGTACTGATTTATTTTGAATTGGTGAAACACATCTCTTGTTCTTGGCTAATGATAACCCTCAAGAGAGTTCTAAAAACACATACTAGCCAAAAGCTATCTGTAGCCCTTGTTCTCTTGTTTTCCAGAGAGATATGATCAGTGAATCCCCCTGAGCTGAATTCCTCGCCACATTCTTTTCATGTCTGCTGCTTACTGAGTCTGGGTGTTTTAATTGATTTTACAGTTAATCCTAAACTCCAGTTCTGTGGTTTGTTTAGCACAGGTTTTCCCATTGGTATTCAAACCTGAAGACACTCATCAAGCTACATGCACTTTTCCCGGATAAAACAAGGTATTGGTTTTAGCAACATGAATATAAACAAGATAAAGGGTGAACTGTATTTGACATCAGTATTTGAACTGGGTTGTTCAGCAGACACAGTTTTGAAATGCACAGGATATGATGCCAGTGTATTCAACAATGGAATTGTAATATTAGAGGAAAAGACAAGTGTAAACAAAATGAAAGCCACATGGATTATTAATGGGGTTCAAGCTCAGAACTCAGTGCTGAGAAAATACTACTGCTAGAGGAACAGCTCACTTTCCAGCTGTTACACAGCCTCACAAATCTGTTTAGGAAGTCAGCCCCTCACTGTTACAGGAATTGGAGAAGAAGATTGCCTTATTACTTTGCGTGTGTATGAATGATGTGAAGATAATGTAGTTGCTGCTGCTTTTAAGCAGACTTGTCATTTAACCACAAAATCCTGATAGATTTTACAGTATATATTACAGCTGCAATTACACAGTAGACTTAGACTTTTTTTTCTGATTTAGTTCTTAATAATCAAATTCCTAGAAAGAAATCTAAATTATCTTTTCAAATCTCATAAGCTAGATACTCGGAGTTTCATTATGCATTTTTGGAAGTGAGAAGCATAAATCTGATTCCACTGCAGACAATGTGGAATGTCATTGACTTCAGGAAGAATAGGTTATATCTAGCCTACCCCAATGCATACAGAATTCCTCTTAAATCTGACATCTACAGTGCAGATCTGAAATGCTTGTACTTCAGTAAGCACTCAGGAAGTGACAGACCACAAGACTATACCTAAAATAACTTCAGGTCGGAATGCTGATAAACACTACTGGGGAAATTTCAGTCTGAACTTTATACTTAAATCCCTTCTATATTCAGTTGCAGCACCATCATGTCTGTGATTTTAAAGAAATAAACTCTTATCGTACACGTTTTCTCCTTTCAAGATGGCAGATTCAGACTGTTTCAGCACAGAGTGTTTTAGATTCTTCCTCTTCCATCCCCAAGAAAACTGTGTGATGTTAAAAGCAGGATTTTGAGTGCAAGGAGAAATAACTCATTAGTACATGACTGTACATGAAATTTAGGAGCACTGTCTTATAAATGAGTACGCTGGCATATACCAGCATTTTTATCCCACAAAAACAGGCACATAAAGATCATTTTGTTGAAATGTTTGAAATAACTAAAAAAGCAGCATTTGTGTGCTACAAGGAACATAGCTTAATCTTTGAATCAAGGTGTTTAAAGACAAAATTTAAAGACATAATAAACTTTTTGTTGTTTCTTGTTTTTTCTTGTTTCTTCTAGAAGTATAATGTTTTATTGTGTATTTTAATCTTTACCTCAGAAACATCCATCAATTGCACTCTTTTGCATGTAACATCCTTGATATCATAAAAAGAATCATAAAGCCCTCAGCCAAACACTACATGCTTACTGTTAGGAAAATCTCAGAGCACCAGTGAACATATTAACCATATTACACATTGGGCAGAAAACGTCTCCTTCAGAATTGTTTCCTAAGCAAAAAAACAAACTGAAGAGGAATTCATACAAATCATATCCCTGCTACTCCCACTTATAACACTCTCTAATTGCACAGAGGCCTTCTATAAAATCCATGCTGTTTTTGAAAATGCAAGCATATGGGAATTATTGTTTTTCTTTAATATTGTATTACCAGTTTGCACTGCCAGTGGTCCCTAAGCTGAAAGAATCTAAGCCCATATGTTTTCTGGTCTCTGCAGCTACTACATTTAGTAAACCAATTGAAGGATCTCAATTTTTATATTAGTTTCTGGCAGATTTCTTTTGTCACTCTTACACACACAATATGTCCAGGAAAAAAATCAGGCATGATCAAAAAGACAGATGTAGCTAACATGCTACCATAATAAATTAAACCAAGTTTAAAAAATCTCAATTCACTTTTTTTTTTTTAAATGGAATGACCCATCTCTGGGATTACAATATCAGAAATGAAGCCTAAAATAACTTAAGCCAGTGAAGTGGTAGAATAAGATGCCACAAGGGATGTAAAGCGCTCCTTCCAGTTCCTGTGCTGTGACAACACCCTCACAGCATGACTGTTTAATCTCAGAGTAGTCCCTTCCTGTCAGCAAATACAAATATCCTCACAGAGATGCTTTACTGACTGATCCACTTCCTCATTCAGGCAAGAATTCCTCCTCTAAGGAAGAGGTTATCAAAACAGCAGCTACCAGGTTCTCTGTTTTAGTTCTGAAAGCAGAGCTTAGTCCAGGACATCCTCTCATAGTTTATATAAAAAAGTTTGAAGTCAACTTGGTAGAACTTTGTCTGACTGGCTGACCAGCCACAAGACTACTCTGCTAAAAGTGTGCAGTGGGATCATGATAAACATCTTATTTTCATACCTTCTGCTCTATGAAGAGTGTAAGGGTACAACACATCTTGGATAACTAAATGCGTTTCAAAATCTGCCAAGGAACTACCGAGCCACAAAAAATTCCTTATATATCATCTCTAATGTATGAAAATAAACCCCAAAGGATTACTTTTAATATATACACCTAAAAGTTAATGCAAACTGCAGTGGTTTCAATTTGAAACTGGGCAGAAACACCAATTTGTGTTCTGGGTTGGGTTTGCCAATTTGAAATTATCCAATCAAGAGCAAAGCAGGCTTAAGCTTAAAAGTAGTAAGACTTTATTAACTAACACTAAAAGGAACAAAAAACAAGAATGAGAATGAAACCTTCAAAACACTCTCCTCCCTCCCCAACCCTTCTTTTCTCCCAACTGACAACATAAAGAAAACAACACTTAGAAATCTCAGTCAGTTATCTACCTATAACACGCTTTCTTCAGTTCACATAGGGAGTGAAGCACCTCTTGTTCACTACGGAAAATTCCCCCACAAGAAAACAGTTCTCTCACGGATCCAATCTTCATGAATAACAGCTGCCCGGAAGATCTGCATTCGTGAAACTCCTCCCATGTTCAAAGTTTTGCCTCTGGGCCACATCAATGTATGGGGTTTTATTTTAAAGATAACTGTTCAAAACAAAGGTTCTCTTTATTTATCTTTGGGATCACCTTCATCTCAGGGAACAGAGATTCACTTCTTCTTTTGAGGACAAAGAGTCTTTATCGCTTCATCTCTCTGTTCAACTTCTCATGAAATTAACAACTTTGTAAACATTTTATTTCTTTGCTCAGGTCTACAATTCGAACTTTCTATCTTCCCCATACTTCTCTATGCTTTAAAAGAAATACCTCAATATATTATAGCCAACCACCATAGCTTATGAGAGTCTTTTACAGCTTGAAAGCAGCTTCCCATACTTCTTCCATCTGGTTTTTTACTCCTCCTTGACTGACTTTGAAACTTCATGTGGTCTTTATACATCTGCATTCAATCTTTCTCTCATTGGAGAGAGGATGGAGGCTTTTTCAGGTTCCATCTGTGCACTGATGCACTGAAAGAGTTAACAAAGGCAGTGTCTGGCTGAGGCATTCACCTGAGGGATTGGGGCTGTGCTGGAGCTGTGCCAGGACCTCAGAACTGTGCCAGGACCTCAGCCAGGCCCCCCATGGTGTCACATTACAAAGCTGTGCTGGAGGGGCAGATCTCAGGGTGCCTGGGCCCAAAGGCAGCCGCTCACTGGTCCCTTGCAGCTGGGAGGGGAATTTGGACAGATCCCCAGATCCCCTTTTCCACCCCTCGGTCTTATGAGGGTGGAAAAGGGCCTGCAGCATCGCTTCTCCCTCTCTCTCTCTGCCCAGGGCTACAGTAGAGGAAGAGCCCAGCCTGGGCCAACAGTAGAGCAGAACTCTGTGTCAGCAAATGTTCTCAAAAACAGCTGAGCCCTACCTGGACAGCGTGACCTTCCCTCCTTCCCCCCACTCGGCCCAGGGCCAAGGGGGGAAGGTGTTCTCTCTCCGATAGCCAGAAATGAAAAAACTTCCTGGGCTTTGTTTCTTTCCAAAAAAGTAATAAGAACTAGAAAACAAAATGCTTTCCCATCAATCCAATAAAATGCCAATCTCAAAACCAGCCAGCTCACTTCCATGGGCTGGTCAAACTAACACAACAACAAAAGCAAATTTTGAAAAAGCATATTAGATACAGAAGCTTTAGGGAATAAAAATCCTTCTGGACTTCAACTAAAATGGTGGAAAGAAAACAGAGTAGCTTTGTTATTGCAAAGCTTAATGTGTTGAAGTAAAACGTTATTTTCATTAATTCTGTAGCAAGATACAATACACTAATTCTTATCTAAGACCTAGCCATCATTTTTAAATCTGTTACCCTTAATCAAACACATAAATGTATTTTTGAATAATTTGTCTTATTACTGGAGAAAGCTACTACTGAACTATTAAGATGCCCAGATGCATGGTACCCATGAGAAGGTTTGAACTGTGCATTTCAAACTGCTGCCTGACAAAAGCCAAATTAAAAAGAGAAAAAATACTGATATTTTTTAAAATAAAAGTAGCTCGACCAAGTACTAGGAATGTATGTAACTCCAAAGCTGAAGAGATGGCTGGTGCCAAAGAGCTGGAGAGGTGAAATGAAAAGGCATAATTTTAAAGAAGTCTGAGGTTTTAAAAAAGCACAGGTTCTGTAATAATCAGAGTGTTGGCTGCAGCTGTGCACCCCCATTTCAGGCATTTCAGTGCACAGGATCAGTGCAGACCCAGTAACACAGCAAACAACAGAGAGAAAATATTTATACCTCATGGCCAGGTGGCTGGATACCCAGAACTGACCAGCTGCTGGGTGGGATATTCACTTGAACTTTCACACTACAAGGAGATCACCATGTCTATGTGTTTTATAGGGGCTCGATGACCTGCCCCACTTTTCACTTGCCTTCTGACAAGACCTTAATGAAACGGAACTGGGAATTCACAATGCAGATTCCATCAAGTGGCTCTGAACAACCTGCACCACTGGCAAGGCTTTTATATTATTTGCAAGTATTCAAACTTTCTGAAATTCTGAAAGAAAACTATAAATAGTTATTCTTATACATCGAGTATATTTTGAGAACTCAGTTCATAACTTAGTTGTGATGTGGCCTTTTTTTCAGCCACAAATACAGTGTAGGACATAAGAATTCAACAAGACACTGAGAATTTCTTATTATTAGCTTGCAAGGAATATTTAAATCTCATAAAGACTTTCACTTTATTTTATTTTTCTTGGTTTTTCCTTCTGTTTAAAAGACATTTTCCTTCATCGCTAGAAAACACAGATTGGAGCTTAACCTACAACACAGACTTTAAAAAGCAGGCAATATTTATGTGTTCTACATTTCAAAAATGTCAGATAATCAAAAACATTACAAAACATTAAAATCTGATGCCTTGTTTCAGTTTTGCAACATATTCAGCAGGAAATGTTTACAGATTTTAAATTCCCTGTATTTAATTAAGCCGAACAAAAGCAAAAGGAGACTTTGTAACACACACACAAAATCTGCCACCATCTCCATCTTTCAGAGAGGATAAAAAACCATGAGTGATTTTCTAGATGACCCTACAAGGCTGTGCAACCCTTAGGTGGGAGGTACTCAACTGCCAAGAATGTGCAGGCTGACTCAACCAAAGAATCCAGCACCAGAATATGCTGAAGTTTTCATTCCTTTGTCATGCATGTTTAGGATGTGTTTGGCTCTTGACAAAATACGTAGGAGGTAATGAAGAGACCATGGCTTGGAAGCCTGGGGAAACCAAACAGCTCACACAACCAGTCAGAACTTTTGGTGCTTTTAGATTGCTTGGTTATGGTAAAAGCTCCAGAGGCTCCATCCACATTCCAACTCAGAACTGTAACCCACTGACTGCACAGCTTTACACAACTTAAGTATTCACTGCTGCTTTGCAAACTGATAAAGTTGTTCCATAACAAACCTAACTCAGTGCACCTTGTCCAATTGTAAACCACTTTTGATCACAATGTGGCAGCTACAGTTTCATAACAATATTTCTCACTGAGAAAAAATTGATATCCAGCAAGTCAAATCCAGTATTAGGATCTCTCAAAATAAGTAATTTTACTGATAATGAGAATTCCTGTGAATGTAAAGTTCTACTTTGCCATGCTCACAAAAAAATCTGTCCAAGCCATTTTGCAAAAATGGTTTTGGAAGCTTCTCCATTTCTGACCTGCTAAACAGAAAATTTAGTGGTTAAATTTGGAAAAAATATCCATCACTTGTACCCTGGGTAGTCAGCACATGAATTGTGTGACATACATTTTCTATGTGAAAGTATGAAATAACAATTCCCCAAACAACTTTTAGCATGATACAGGGAACTGCACTAAGTGGTTTCTGTGATATCCCAGGAATACAACAAGAGATATAAATGGGCCACTGTTAACTCTGTTCTTTTTGGTTCTCAGTACAGAGAGAAAAGCAGAGCAGCTATCAGTGGATGAAAACCACTATGCCTCAACCGAAGTAGTAGGTGAATCATAATTCACATAAGCTGCAGATACTTTAAGACCCTCGAACAATTCTACATTTAAAATGTGTATTTTTGTCAAGTCTGGTCACATCGTTTCATCAGTTAATTACGTAAACAAATATAAAACTCAGTTTATGAAAATTTAAAAGAACAAAACTTTAAAATTTTGCACATGATCATCAATACATTAGTTTGATTCAACTGAAGCATCTATATTGTGTATTCTTGAGGAAAAAAAAAAACCAAAACAATAGTTTTAAAAAAGGAACTCAGAAGATCAAGTTTTCTTTTAAAAACATAACTAACAAGTGCGACTAAAAATACGTAAGACAGTCTCTGATTCCAGAGAAGTGAAATAGCACCATCTAGTGACTCACACATGAGGAAGTCAGGAAAGTTGTCACTTTTACTTCCTCTCAACACTGTACAGTCAAGTTTGGAAAGAAGAGCAAAAGGAAATGTAAAAATAAACATGAATGCCAGAACAATTATTATGGAACAAGGAATTGAAAGTCAAGTGTTACACTCAAGGATTATTTTTCTACCAAACTAGGTATCTATGGTCTTTAGCACACTAAAATATTTTTGAGGAACATACAATATAAATTTAATAGTAACATACTATTAACCCAAGTATCTTCCCAGGATCACCAAATGCTTTTTAATGACATTAAATTTTTCAATGGCAACAGTAGCTTACTAAAGAGGTTTCTATCAATTAGTAACACAGCTGTCAAAATCATGAATAAAAATTGAGTCACTTTAGATGCATCACAATTTTCACTGATAAATTTAAATAGCAGCCCCTTCTCTTCAATTAATAATCACACCTTGTGTTTGCACAGGCACCATGATCCTATGGGTTTATGTTCACCGGTTCACTTTTCCACAGGCTGCCAGCACAGAACATTTCTGAGTTGTTCATACAGAACTGAACTTTAACTGCTTCTGGACAGATTGCATAGGTCTTATAAAATCTCCCAGGAATTCATCCACTAGAAAAATATAGACAAAAGCAAAATATTTTCTAGGTTTTATATTTCTTTTCCTCTATGATTTTATTGAAGGAATATATTGAACAAAACCTTAGCAACCTTTTTCTCAATCCCAGGTCACGTGCTCTCTGGAGGCCTGTTGAGGCAATTTTGGAATTGCTACACAAAAAGTGAAAGAGCAAAAGAGGTGGCAAAGACAATTTGCATTACTTTCCTCTTTTGTTCTTTTCTTTCCATGTGTATTTAATAAATACAAAGAACAGTTTCTTGTTTTGCTAGAAAAAGTTAGGTCTCTAGCAAACCCCACCACTCTAAAATCTAAAGGTGTCTCACCCTAAGAAGTGGGACGTGTTGAAATTATAGCATCAGAGATAAATGAAATACAAACTTCTTAAAAATTCTTTTTCTTTCCAAAAGGTGGCCTTTCCTGTGAAAGAAAGTTCAAAGGTTAGCTAAGAGAGTTAACCCTATTATTTGTATTTGAGCTCCAATTTGAACCAAAGAAACAAATTTGCAAATTACTATTCCTAAATTTTTTAATTTGTTTTAAGACTGCAATAATTTTATTTTCTATTATGAAAACTAATTTTTGAGAAATTATGTTGCCACAAGAGAACTGTTAATATTAAATAGAGTTGTTAGCGGTTTATCCAATATGATTCCACACTTAAGCAATCTCCAGTGAATAAGAAACATCATATGACTTACTTCAAAATAAGTATATCAGAATAGTTCCTGAAGCAGCATAGAAAACATCACTCCAAAGATGAGCACCATTTTTCCATACTGATACTTAATGGCTACCCCAAGTTTGTGCAGGAACAAACATGGGAAGAAAGCAGCAGGGAGACCAGCCAGACAAAAGCCCTTGTACCAAAGAGGGGACAAAAAAACCTGAAGAACTCTTACACATATTGCCTTTCCCACTAGCATTTGAAATTTCTGCTAAGGATCTCCACAAGGCAAATAAATTGGTTAGAGTTGCAGAGTAAATACCACAAAACAAATACAAGGCTAAATAGTGCATTTCCCATGACAAGAAACTTTTTTTTAATTTAAAGAGAAATTTAAACTAGCAATTTCACCTCTGATGTGGACAGGGTGGTTAAAAATCAATTAAATAACCTCATCCATTTAAGCAAACTACATTAATGGTGAAAGAGAAAGGACTACTAGCCTAACTACACTGTGTAGGAAAATAGATAAAAGTAGTGTGAAATACAAAGTTGTGTTTCATGTCAGGTAAATTAAAATAACCCCTGTAACTGGAATTGTGAAATGTGTGGAACCCGACCATGGGACAGTTACAATAAACAACTGAGGAAAGCAAAGCATGGAAGAAGGCCTTTGAACCAATCTCTTGTTTGCAATTAACTATTGTAGTGTAGTAGGAGTATTTGAATTATAACTTTAGGATGTTGCTTTTGGACAAGAACTTTCTGCTTAAGCTGTTTTGTAATAAGAATCTTTGAAGTATAATTTTAGAATATTGCTTTGTATTAAGGTTTTTAAAATTATAGCTTTAGAATGCATAAGAGTTTGGACAAAGGAGGGAAGTAGTCCTATCCCAAGTTCCTCACAAAACGGTGAAAAACAGCCTGAAAAAGGAACATAGACGTCAACTCACTGCTTAACGGTTTTGACAAACGGAAGCTGGACCCCACATCTGAGAGCTGGACTCCGCCATCTGGATATGCATCCTGGGATGTAAATCCTGGGAACGATTGGATCACAATAAAGTATAGAATTGTGACAGAAAAATTGGAAATAGAATTTGCTGGAATGCAATGGATCATCCTGATGGAATGGAAACTCATGGAAGCAAGTGTCTACTGTTCTACAGTGGGGCCTCATGGACATTGTGACACCATGGAAATGCATGGCACAAAGTCTCCACTGTGACCCAGTATGGCCTCATGGAATCCAAGAAATCATGGAGATGCATTGGAAGTGCATGGAACCAAGTCTGCTTTGTGACAAACCTGGGCCTGATGGAACCAAGGACACCACTGTGATGCAATGGAATCTCAAGAAACCAAGGGTCAGTTTTCAGCACATCAGGCTCTCATGAAACTGAGGAGAATATTGCACGGCAATGGATTCTCATGGGACCAAGGCCCCATTGGGACAAAGTGCAGCCTTAGGGAAACCCGGTGCCCCTGGGACACCTCCAGCTTTGGAGGAAGCAAGTGTCCATTGTGACACATCACAGCCTCACGAATCCCAGGAGAGCACAGTGACACCATGGAATCTTGGGGAACTGAGTGTCAATTGTAAACACAGCAGAGTCCCATGGAAGCCGTGAGACCATTGTGATGCAATAGAATCTCATGGAACGGTGACAAACGAGGTTCACTCTTCTGATAAAATTTAAAAATGTTTAATTGTGACAATAAGAGACATGGCAAATAAAGCAAAGGTTAAATGGCTGGGTGCCATGGCACTCGGCCAAGAGCATGCCTGGTGTCTTGGAATCACCCTTTTTTTATTCTTCATGCATGGAACTTATGTATATTCAAATTTTTCCAGGAACTGTTTTGCATAGCCACTCCTCTGGTCCGCCTTTCTAGGGCATGTGTTATTCTTGGCTTTGCCGTTTTAATTCCGTTCTTATCATCCTTTGATTTGGGCTTTGGTTCCATTTCNCCAAGAGCATGCCTGGTGTCTTGGAATCACCCTTTTTTTATTCTTCATGCATGGAACTTATGTATATTCAAATTTTTCCAGGAACTGTTTTGCATAGCCACTCCTCTGGTCCGCCTTTCTAGGGCATGTGTTATTCTTGGCTTTGCCGTTTTAATTCCGTTCTTATCATCCTTTGATTTGGGCTTTGGTTCCATTTCCACAGACAGTGAATGTTGATAGCAGCCTGGGCCTCACTGTTTCACTTGGAAGTTATCTATTCAGGCAGTTAAAACACACCACACCTAAATTCTGAAACTACAGCAAAAGCCATTATACATATAATATTCATCTTAATACTTGCAAAAAAGCCAACATTACAAAAAGCATTTATAACAGAACCAAGCCAGAAGTGTTACAAAGAGGGGCCTCATGGAACCCAGGACACCATTGTGACACCGTGGAATCACATAGAAGCAAATGACCACTATTTCATGTTGCAGCATCCTGGAGTGCTGGAGACTGATGTGCCACAATGGAAAAATGTGGCACAAAGGCTCCTGAGTGACACGGCAGGGCCTCACGGAATCCAAAGAGACCACTGTGTTGGAATGGAAACTCATGGAATCAAGTGTCCACTGTTTCACAGTGCAATCTCACAGAACCAAGGAGATCATTGAGGTGCAACGGAATTNCATTGTGACACCGTGGAATCACATAGAAGCAAATGACCACTATTTCATGTTGCAGCATCCTGGAGTGCTGGAGACTGATGTGCCACAATGGAAAAATGTGGCACAAAGGCTCCTGAGTGACACGGCAGGGCCTCACGGAATCCAAAGAGACCACTGTGTTGGAATGGAAACTCATGGAATCAAGTGTCCACTGTTTCACAGTGCAATCTCACAGAACCAAGGAGATCATTGAGGTGCAACGGAATTTCAAGGAAAGAAGTTTCAGTGATCAACCTATTACCCATAATCAAAACTTTACCAAAGGAAGGCCTTGTAATATCATGGCTCAGACCTGTTCCTTTGGCTAAGTAGAAAAGGACTGTGGGAAACATTCTCAGATGAATTAGGGGTGGAAAAACAAGTGACATTGAGCATTATGTGTTCACATTGTGGTGTCTGGTGGTTGGTTGAATTATGTTTGCTATGCTTTAAATCTATGTAACTGATAATGGGCTAACTGCTTAAACAGACCTGGATTTTACAATAAAGCAGCTCTCATTTGCGCCCGCCTGGGGACTCTGCCTCACTACGGACTATCACCCACATCAACCCAAGGCTCTACTTTAACCAAGTAGGGCCTCATGGGACACAGGTGCCACTGGGACATTGCCAGGCCCAGGAGAAACAAGGCTCCATCATTGCACAGCAAGGCCTCCTGGCACCTGGTAGGCCACCATGTCCCTATGGGATCTCCTGGAAGCAAGTGTCCATCGTGACACAGCAGGGCCTCATGGCACCCAGGAGACCACTGTGATGCAAGGAATTCTTGGAAAACCAAGTGTCACCTGCAAATACAGAGGAGCCTCATGGGAGACAGGTGCCACTTGGATAGGGCCAGGGCACGTGGAACTCCGTGTTCGTGGAGACACAGCACAGCCTCATGGAACTCAGCAGACTGTTGGAACAACATAGAATCTCATGGATCCAAGGCACTACTTTGACCAAGTGGGGCCTCACAGGACACAGGTGCCATTGGGACATTGCCAGCTCTTGTGGAATCCTGTGTCCATTGTGACACAGCACAGCCTCCAGGAAATATGGGGACCATTGTGATGCAATGGACTCTCCAGTAACAAAGCCTGCATTGTGACACGAGGGGCCTCATGGGACCAAGGACACCATTGTGACACAGAGGAATGTCCTGGATTCTCATGGAGGCAAGACCCCATTATGAAAACATGTAGTGTCACAATGGTCTACTACCTTCCATGAGCCCTACTCTGTTTGCAATTGACAGTTAATTTCCCAAGATTCCATGTGCTCTTCTGGGATTCATGAGGCTGTGCTGTGTCACAGTGGACACTTGCTTCCTCCTAGGTTGGAAATGTCCCAGTGGCTGTGGGCTTCCCTCAGGCTGCACTTTGTCTCAATGGGGCCTTGGTGCCATGAGAATGCAGTATGTCACAATGGTGTCTTGGCTGCCATAAGTTCTTTCTTTGTCAAAGTGGAACCTTGCTTGCATGAGCCTTGGCAATGTCTCAGTGGCACATGTGTGCCATGACGCTCTGCCTTGTCACTATGGACACTTTCTTCCATGAGATTCCATTGCTTCACAGTTCTCTCCTAGATCCCATGATGCCTTGGTCCACACTAATGGAGCCTTGTTTTCATTAGGCCTGGCAATGTCCCAGTAGCACCAGTGTCTCCTGAGGCCCCACTTGGTCAAAGTAGATCTTTGCTTCCATGAGATTCCACTGTGTCACAAGGTTCTCCTTGATTTCATGAGAGCTTGAGATGTTAATAATTGACCTTGTTGGTTCCCTGAGATTCCATTGCATCACAGTGGTGTCCTTGGCTCCATCAGGCTCAGGTTTGTCACAACACAGCCCTAGTTCCATGCATTTTCAATGCAACACCATGGTCTCTTGGATTTCATGAGGCCCTTCTGGGTCACAGGTCTTTGTTCCCTGCGTGTCCATTGGGTCACAGTCCTCTCCAATATTCCATGGGGCCTCACTGTGGAGCAGTGGACCCTTGAATTCATGAGTTTCCATTCCATTGTTGTGAGAAATGTGCTTCATTCTTTAAAATTTTTAAAGATTTAATAAAAAGAGATAAAAGGCACAATTGACAGCACTGGGTACATAGCTCTGCTTAGAAGCACAGCTAACTATAATAACTTCATTTATGTTTTTCTTACTGTATTGGGCAAAAATATATTTATAAAGATTATACGCATCAAAACATATTTTTTAAAAATCTATCAGTTTGGGGAATTTTGTAGCTTGGTTTGATTTTAGACTCATATGGAAATTGTGAAATTTTTTTATTAGGCTTGTGTGTTCCTTCCTTACAACAGTTTTAGGTTCTGAGGTTTTACCAGTTGACAGTTATTGATAACTTTTTTTAAAAAATGTTTTTAATTATATACATAGCATTAGTTATTTCACATATATGTTTGAGTTGTGTCTATTGTTAATTATAAAACCAAAAGTATTAGTTATTATTTGATAGTTGCAATTATTTTTTAAAATGTTAAATGCACTACATATATTTTAAGATTTTACAAAAGTTAAAATTATAATATATTTATTACATAGTTGATAACTCAAAATTTTGTCTATAAATCATGTTTTGAGAATATAAGTTATATAGTGGCCAGAGCATGGGCCAAAAAAGCTGATGGATAATATATTATATCAAAACCCATTAAAAGTGGATATAAACTGTATTATATCAAAATCATTGTGATTCATAATTTGCAGAAGTTAATTTATAACAGCAAAAGTCAACAATTACTTAGTTATCCATAACAATCACAATGGTCTCCTGGAATCCATGAGACCCTGGAATATCACAAAGGAGCCTTTGTTCCACGTGTTTCCATTGTGACACAATGGTCTCCAGCACTCTATGAGGCTGCACCCTAAGACCGAGGACACTTGGTTCCATGAGATTCCACATTGTCACATGGGTCTCCAGCATTCCATGAGGCCACATTGTAGAAACAGTATACATGTGATTCCATGAGTTTCCATTCCACCACAATGGTCTCCTGGATTCCATGGGGCCCTGCTGTATCCCTAGGGAGCCTTGTGCCACATTTTTCCATTGTGTCACAATGGTCTCCAGTGCTCTAGTAGGCCATAACAGGAAACAGTGGACATTTGCTTCCATGGGATTCCACGGTGTCACAATGGTCTCCAGGGTTCTAATGAGGCCCCTGTGTGTAGCAATTCCGACTTGCTTCCATGACATTCTATTGCATCACAATGGTCTCACGGCTTCCATGGGACTCTGCTGTGTTTACAATTGACACTTGCTTCCCCAGGATTCCATGGTGTTACTGTGCTCTCCTGGGATTCGTGAGGCTGTGATGTGTCACAATGGACACTTGCTTCCTCCAAAGCTGGAGATGTCCCAGGGGCACCAGGTTTCCCTCAGGCCACACTTTGTCCCAACAGGGCCTTGGTCCCATGACAAACCATAGCCCCATGTTGGAGTCCAGGATGCAGAGAATATTTCCCTGCATGTTTTGAAATATCAAAACCCTCTGAGAAACAGTACCTCTAACCTTCGTCCATGGAAAAAGCTTCCTAGGCTTTGGGATGAAACAGAATTCACAAGAATGCAAACTAGATAGTAGTACAGCATGTCATTTGTCACAGGGTGAGAAATTTAGATTTTGGGTTCATTAGTATCGTAAGTAAATGGACACAAGATGGAGGATCCTTGTTGTTTTTAGGCTTTTTCCTTCTTCTTCACTTAATCTATTTTTTGCAGTGTTTGAGGTACAGAACAATTGGCTAGAATTTGCTGCAGTCTAGGCCTACGTGAATAGAAGTTTGGTTGATTACTGGTAAGAAAATAGAAATAGTGTATGTTTTAGGTGATGATTGGGTGAATTATCTTTAAAAGAGCCTTGATTCCTAGTGTTCAGCCCTTTTTGTGCCTCTTCTCCCTCATACTAAGCTGGTGTTAAGCCTGGTGTGCTGAGATTCCTGGTAAGAAAATAATAAACAACTGTCAAAGCAACCCAGTCCTGATAAATGGTCATAACTGACTACCTCTGACCATAGAAGTGGGTCCTGACAAGGATGAAAGAAAAGAGGCTGGCTCAATCTTTCTCTGGGAACCAGACCCAGTGGTTTATTGCTGGATCCAGTCTAGGGAGGAAGAGAGAGACCCCACCACGTGAGTGTGGGAATTTAACACCTTAGGATAACAGGGGGTGTCGGGTAAAGGGGATACAGCCAATGGGAAACATTCAGAGGGGAAGGGTTAGTATGGGAAGGCTACACCATGAGGTTAGGAAAAGGGGGGTTTCAGATATACCATGTGAGTAAAATAAAAACAATTATTAGTCACCCAGTGTGCATCTATAACAAACCAACTATTTTGTGCAATACAACAAGCAACCTGAAGACTGAGAAAAACCAAGAGTCTCGTTTGCCTTCCTTCCTAATGAGGACGTTCGCAGAAAGGCCTCCCCTACTGGGGAGAGAAGTGTAGGAGTGGGAAAACTCTCACATCCTGCAATGTTCTTCTGGCTGCCATGAGGACTTTCTTTGTCACAGAGGAACCTTGCTTGCTCGAGCTTTGGAAATGTCCCATTGGCACCTGGCTTCCAACAGGCCCTGCTGTTTTGACAATGTACCTGTTGTTCCAGGACATTCCATTGCCTCACAATGGTCTCCTTGTGTTGGAGTGTTAAGAAATGAGAGCTTCTCTGAGGCCTTCAGAGGGAGAAAAGAATGGAGGAATTGAATTAAAACCTTTAGAGCCTGAAATTAACTCACAAA
Source organism: Sitta europaea (assembly GCA_013400255.1). Lineage (NCBI taxonomy): Eukaryota > Metazoa > Chordata > Aves > Passeriformes > Sittidae > Sitta > Sitta europaea. Next base: position 6,964 of record VXBS01004012.1, on the reverse strand, counting down.
GATATGAATTGTAAGTTTTAGCTTTATGTAAGTAGAAATACATTTTAAGTGCCTTAAGAAAGGGAAAATGCAGTTTAAAGGTCAATATCTTAGCACTAGACATAACCAAAACGTAGTAAAACATTGCTTACATTTTTAGATATGATAGAAGCATTTATGTGAATAGATAAAATTATTTGCATAAATTATGTGTAAGAATTGACACTACTTTTGTACTTTAGAATTGAACTCTAATAGGTGTAGAAAGAATGTTTTAGAATTGTGTTTTTAGCTGATTGGATAATTTATGAGTAAGAATTCCTGTATTGGGGTGCTAGCTCTCTCTCACACACACACACATGCTTACACACGCAGAGAAGACAGAAAATGGAGGACACAGAAGAAGAAGAAGAAGAAAAGAATAAAAAAGATGGAGGAGTGGCTGCTGCTGCTTCTGCTGTTGCAGCTGCTGCTGCTACTTCTGCTGTTGCTGCCACTGCTGCTGCTGTTGCCACTGCTGCTGCCTTAATTGGGACTCTATTCTAGAGAAAGGTGCACAAGCTGCAGCAGCCTTGCTCGGGACTCTATGCCAAAAATGTTAGCATGGACATTGACACTCTGAACTTTTTGCATTTGAGACTGGTGTATTCATGCAATTAACAACTTTGCTCTTGTCCTTCTAGGACCCAGACTCATGAATAACTCGACATCCTTGGTGCCATGTGTCCCCTCTGTGTCACAATGCAGCCTTGGTTTCTGGAGATTCCATTGCATCACAACGCTCTCCTGAGTTACGTTAGGCCCAGCTGTGTCATAATGGACACTTGGTTCTAAGAGCAGTGTCAATGTCCCAGGGCCACCTGTGTTCCATGACACCCTGCTGTTTGACAAGTGACAATTCGTTTGATGAGATTGTATGGATGGAGTGTCAATGGTCAATTGGGATCCATGAGGCCCCGCTGTTTTGACAATTGACACTGGGTTCCATCAGATGCTATTGTACCACAATGTTCTCCTGGGTTCCAAGAGACCCAGGGGTGTTACAATGGCCCCATGCTTCCACAAGCCATGTCATGGTCCCACTTGCACCAGCAATCCCTGAGGCCATGCTGTGTTCATTAATTGACCATTGCTTCCATAAGATTCCATTGCGTCACAATGGTCCCCATGTTTCCATGAGGCTGTGTCACAATGGACATTGGATTCCACAAGATCTGGCAATGTCTCAGTGGCACCTGTGTCCTATGAGGCCCTACTTGGTCAAAGTAGAGCCTTGGGTTGATGTGCATGAGGGTCTGTAGTGAATCAGAGTTTCCAGGCAGGTGCAAAGGTGATCTGCTTTATTGCAAAAACCAGGTCTGTTTAAGCAGTTAGCCCATTATCAGTTACATAGATTTAAAGCATAGCAAACATAATTCAACCAACCACCAGACACCACAATGTGAACACACAATGCTCAATGTCACTTGTTTTTCCACCCCTAATTCATCTGAGAATGTTTCCCACAGTCCTTTTCTACTTAGCCAAAGGAACAGGTCTGAGCCATGATATTACAAGGCCTTCCTTTGGTAAAGTTTTGATTATGGGTAATAGGTTGATCACTGAAACTTCTTTCCTTGATATTCCATTGTGCCACAATGGTCACCTTGGTTCCATGAGATTGCACTGTGAAACAGTGGACACTTGATTCCATGAGTTTCCATTCCACCACACTAGTCTCTTTGATTCTGTGAGGCCCCTCTTCGTAAGAATTCAGACTTGGTTCCTAGAGATTCCATTGCATCACAGTGGTGTCCTTGGTTCCATCAGGCCCAGGTTTGTCACAAAGCAGACTTGGTTCCATGCATTTCCAATGCATCTCCATGATTTCTTGGATTCCATGAGGCCCTGCTGGGTCACAGTGGAGACTTTGTGCCATGCGTTTCCATGGTGTCACAATGTCCATGAGGCCCCACTGTAGAACAGTGGACACTTGCTTCCATGAGTTTCCATTCCATCAGGATGATCTATTGCATTTCATGAGGCCCTGCTGTGTCACTAGAATGCCTTCGTTCCATGTGTTCCATTGTGACACGATGGTCTCTAGAGCTCTATGAGGCTGCACTGTGAAATTGTGGACACTTGGTTCCATGAGATTCCATGTTGTCTCTGTCAGGGAAATCCACACACCAGAGTTTTATGTCCAAAAAGGAAACAGAGGAGTCCTTCAACTTTATTCAAATACAGGGAGAGGGTAAACCGGGGTGCATGCCTGCAGGTTTTGTCTCTTGAAGTTTCAGAGGGAGCAGCCTCCTTTTATCTTAAACTCCCATCTGCATGTGACCCTCTTCCTTTCCCCACTGGCCAAGGTACCAGGAAGGTACAGCCTTCCCAATCCACCTACCCCATATCCCCCCTTGGACCTGGCATTTCCCCCGAAGTTCAGAAGTTCAGGCTTGTACAGACCCTGGTCTGTTTCAAGAGACAAGCTGTCTTGGCCCTGCAACAAACCTGCTGCCCAAAGTCAGCAGAAACATCACGACCCATTTCAAATCCCTCAACACCCATCCCTTCATCCATCCAAGTATTTGGAAAGACATCAGCACACACCTTTCCTCTCCCATTGATGTCTCCTGTGCTGGTGACAAACTTTCAAACCTTGCCTTCAGCTTGACCTCTCTGCTGTTGTCGTTCCATGGGGCAGAGGTTGTTGTCTCTTGCCACTTCCCATGGGCAGGTCACTGTTCAGCCATCTTCAGGACAGCAGGGCACCACCCCACAGCACTGTGACCTGGAAAAAACAAAATCTATCACTCCAAATGTCCCCCCTTCCTCCTCCTTCTTCCCAGGCATTTGGCCCTGCCAGTGGGGTTTGCTGCTGGCTGCTGCAGGAGAAAGGAGACCACTGTGACACTGTGGGCTACATGGAACCAAATGGTCAAGGTGACACTGTGGGGCCCCACAGAACCAAGGACACCACTGCAGGGCCTTGTGCAACCAAATATCCATTGTGACACCATGGAACCTCACAGAGCCAAGGAAACTGCTGTGACACTGTGGGGCCTCATGGATCCAAGAGTTCATTGTGACCCAGTGGGGCCATGTGAAGCCAAGGGACCATTGTGACCCTGCGGATCTGTCTTTGTTTAGAAGACAGGTATCGTTAAGGACAAACAGGACTCTCTCTTGAAATGAAACTTCTATCTGAATTGTTCTAATTTTAGAATTAAGGGGCTCTCAGACAAAGATGTGAGGATATGGATAACAGTTCTTTACTTATGTTTAGCAAGGCAAAACAGAACAACAATAACTACGATATGAACAACAGACAGAACCCGGGAAACCGTCACANTGCGATAGATGGGAGAGAGGGAGAGAGAAAGAAAGGAAGGTGAGGGTGGGATATAGCTACCAACGGATGAGATGAAGTCCTCGTAGTCCTTGGCCAATAGACACGTCTTCCTTCCGTGGGGAGATCTCAAACTGGGGTAGCTCGGGGAGTCACTTTTATAGCCCTTTCCATGGCAGGAGGCAACGGGCCAAGAAGGAGGGGGGTCCTGGGTAGCCAGTGTAGAAACAGGTTCAGAATGAAGACAAAGCGAATTGTCCACTCAGGTAACAGGGCAGGACACACCAGAACAGTCTGACCCTCAATCTGCTCACTGTGATGTTGTCCATTGTTTTCTTGCATGAGTTCCCATGAGAGCACCTCGGTCCGGTAAGCACACCTGCACCAACTCAGCTGAGCAGGTTCCCTGAGTTGGGGGGTTTCATAGTTTCAGTCTAGTCCCCAGGGTCTTGTCGAAGATTGTGAGGCAGAACTTTAGGGACTTTCAGGACTGTCTCATTCCTGGAATGAAGGAAACATGTTTGACACCAAGAAGCCATTGTGACACTGTGGAACCAAGGAGAGCACTGCTGCACCGCTAGACCTCATGGAACCAAGGATCCATTGTAACACTGCAGGGCCTTGGGGGACCAAGGTGCCATTGTGACACTGTGGGGCCCAAGGATCCAAGGGACTTTTTGACACCAAGGGGTCCAATGGAACCAAAGGGACATTGTGACACTGGGAGCACTCAGGGAATCATGGAGACCATTGTGACACTCTAGGACCTCATGAAACCGTGGGGACACCAAGCTGGCAGGGAGTGTTGATCTGCTGTAGGGTAGGAGGGCTCTGCACAGGGCCCTGGCCAAGCTGGATCCAGGGCCCAAATCCAACAAGGTGAGGTTTAACAAGTCCAAGTGCTGGGTCCTGCACTTTGGCCACAACAACCCCTTCAGCACTACAGGCTGGGAACAGAGTGGCTGTAGAGCAGCCAAGCAGAAAGGGACCTGTGGAGACTGATGGACAGCAGGCTGGACATGAGCCAGCAGTGTGCCCAGGTGGCCCAGAAGGCCAATGGCTCCTGGCTGGGGTCAGGAACAGTGTGGGCAGCAGGAGCAGGGCAGGGATTCTTCCCCTGTGCTTGGGCAGCACCTTGAGTGCTGTGTCCAATTCTGGGCCCCCAATTTTGGAAGGACATGGAGGGGCTGGAGGGTCCAGAGAAGGGCAACAAGGTTGGTGAGGGGTCTGGAGCACAAGTGCTGTGAGGAGTGGCTGAGGGAGCTGGGGTTTTTTATCCTGTAGAAGAAGGGGCACAGGGAGACAATGCAGTGTCAGGGCACAGGTTGGACTTGATGATCTCCAAGGCCTTTTCCAACCTGGATGATTCTGTGATTTTCTGAAACCACCCTTAGAGCAGTTGCAGGATGAGCCCTGGGCCTCCTTCAGAAGGTCCAGCAGCCCAGGTCCCTCAGTTTCTCCTCCCAGGCCTCAAAGCCCATCCTGTCAGTCCTGCAGAGCCTCTCCAGCCTCTTCTCATTGCCCAGAACAGGGAGCCCCACAGCCAGACACAGCAGCCCAGATGTGCCCCCCTGGCCTGTGGTGCCTCTGGCAAGGGAACAGCACGAGGCACTGCAGGAGCCTGCAGACAATTCCTGCAGCACTTGTAGGTTGATCCTGCTGCCCAAGGGACATTCCCATGGTGCCATCTCAGGAACTGAAATGGGGAGTGGGGCCAGAGAGGAAGGGCAAACAGGGATGGGCTGTTTGCAGGGAAGGCAACAGAGGTGGGCAATAGGACGATATTTGTAGCAGGAGGAAGTAAGAAAGCAAAGGTGAAGCAAAGGAAATGGTCAGGGCAGTTTGGGGATGGCAGCCAGGCAGCCCTGGCTCAGAGCAACAATGTCTGCAGCGGCACAGGAAACTCACAGCCCATGGGAACAAACTTTCTGGCTGAGAAAGTTTTTCCTCCACCCCCC
>VXBS01004010.1:150986-263782 GCA_013400255.1 Sitta europaea | reverse complement strand
TGTCTTCTAAACTAAGACAACACCCTTGCTCTGACACCCTTGTGACGGATTGAAGTTAGGCTTTCCTGATGTGTGGGGTGGTAAAGGACAGCAGACTTTGGATTTGTAGTATTTAGACTGGAATGAAAAATAAGCTAAACAGAGAGAAAATACATTATCAGAAATTTAATTCTAAATACAGTATTTTATATTAACCACAAGAAACAGAATAGGTGAAGAATATATCCTCTTTTAACTGCATTGAGGCATGTAACTTTGTGCCTCAAAAAATAAAAAGCTCCAAAAATGAAAGAAAATATTTCAATGTTGTTTATATTCAATGTTTAATCAATATGAAATATAACTTGTTTTTAACATTTGCTTTTGAGAACTTTAATATTTGGAAGTTTCATTGCAAAATGGAATGAAATAATTCAGTCATCTCATGAAATCAAAGTTTCATACTTCAGCCTCTAGGAATACTCATAGCTGAAAAGAAATTAAAGACTCATTCGAAATAGAGAGCAACACTACATTTGAATTTAAGTCTATTTTATATAAGACTTTAATAACCAGTGCCAGTTAATAAAAACTCAGATGAAGCAGTGAGAAATAGATATTACACATATTTAAAGTGGACAAACTCTTTTATTTATTTCAGCTAAGTATTGCTGGAACAGCTGCAGTTTTACAGAATCATGAATTCAGAATTGGAATGTAAGTGGCTAGGTTAATTGTGTCTCATTTAACAGATTTTCTCTGGTTAAATTGAGGGGTAACTGCTATATCCTCATATGATTTATTGTTCAGTTGTCTATTAATTGAATAAAGATTTTTTTTGTATGTTGACTCCTGAACAAAGAAAAGTTCACTTATGAGTAGCTGTTTCTAAATATATTTTTCCCAGTGATTTTAATGATATGCTCTTTGCCCTATCAAAAGTTCTTCTCTTATGAAGTGGGTAAGAAAACTGTTGTTTATCTTCTGGGGCACATGCACTGGAGGTACAAATGTTATGATGTTGCTACTGATCTCCTTGTGCAAAAGATAATCTTATTTTAAAGGTTTTGCAAAGGAAAATCATGTTATACTTGTCCTGTTTCCTGTGCTTTTCCCTAAGTACACACTAATTGACACTGTCAGACATGGAATTCCAAGTTGGGTGAAACTTTGATTTAATGATTCATGGCAGTTCTTTCATTCTTATGAAGGTAAATTGTATTATAAAGTATCAAGAGTAAGTAACAGAAAGGCACTGAAGAGCTTACAAGAACTGTAAGAATACAGGAGTTTCTTAAAAGATTACAAACTTACATAATGAAAATTAAAGACTGTAACCATTTCCATTACCTGCCATCAAGAAAATGCTCACAAGCATCTCTTGGTTCCAAATGTTTCTTTACAAGTGTGCTGGAAGCTGATTTTGTGACTTTTCTGAGTTGTCAGTAGCGCACAACTTTGAAAACAATTCACGGATCTCTCTAAGCATTCTTCTAGTATCTCTGTGAAAGCCTTGCAATTCTTTGGGATCTTTTGGCATGCTTTAAAAATGGTTCAAATGCAAATAGAAACACTGTTTTAGGCTCTCTCTTCATCTGTTTTGTATTCCTATTTGAAATACAAAACATATTAGGAAAAAAAATAAAGAAATGCATTTTTTATGAAGTAGTTAATATTTTTTTCCTTAAAATGTCTACAATTTAGCGAATCCTAATCTGACTCGTCCTAGTCTTCACACCCTCAGTTTACAAAATTCTGCCTTTGTCCATTGAGCAACATTACTGGCTGAAAAATGTAGGTTTGAACATGATCCTTTGTAGGGAAAAAAGTGCTGATAGAGTGTATTTTAATATTTCTATAGGGCTGGTGAAATTTGTCGAGATTAAAATAAATTGATCAGACCATTGTAATGCGAGAGATGCTTCTCTTTTTTTTTAGATTAGAGCAAGATATTGAAAAACCTTCTTATGCATACAACACAATGTACACAGAAAGAAAAATAAAATANAATTAAATAATATTATTTATATACTATTTGAGGTATTGAGTATTGAGATTTTCTTTCAGTTACTTGCTTTGTTTGCTCATTCAGAAATTTGTTTATAACAGATGACTAAACCTCTACTTTTTAAAATCTAAGGCCACTGAAAGTGGCCTAAGACTGATTTTGATTTGTGTACTGCTGAATAAATTATACTTTAATCCTGAATAATCATGAACATGCTGTGTTCAAATGATCTAAGCAGCTTAAACTAAAGATTCTTTTGGCAAAATTAAAGTGAAGTTACTCCTGTATCCAAAATTCAAAAAGACAAAACAACTCAAAAATTAGTAATATAATACCTGGAAATNTAAAAATGGTTCAAATGCAAATAGAAACACTGTTTTAGGCTCTCTCTTCATCTGTTTTGTATTCCTATTTGAAATACAAAACATATTAGGAAAAAAAATAAAGAAATGCATTTTTTATGAAGTAGTTAATATTTTTTTCCTTAAAATGTCTACAATTTAGCGAATCCTAATCTGACTCGTCCTAGTCTTCACACCCTCAGTTTACAAAATTCTGCCTTTGTCCATTGAGCAACATTACTGGCTGAAAAATGTAGGTTTGAACATGATCCTTTGTAGGGAAAAAAGTGCTGATAGAGTGTATTTTAATATTTCTATAGGGCTGGTGAAATTTGTCGAGATTAAAATAAATTGATCAGACCATTGTAATGCGAGAGATGCTTCTCTTTTTTTTTAGATTAGAGCAAGATATTGAAAAACCTTCTTATGCATACAACACAATGTACACAGAAAGAAAAATAAAATAAAGAAAAAAATCAAAACAAAACAGAAGAAGCCAAACGTTGTAAAGACACAGGAATGTGGTGCTCAATTTTTTCCAGTACTTCTTGAGTCTGCTCATTCCTATTTCATATTTCAGAGCAGTTATTACATGGTAAAAATCAGTTCATTAAAAAACAAGAATATCTACATATTTTTTCATGCACTTTTATATACAGTGAACTTTAAAACCAAATTATTTTCTTAAATTAAACTTCAATAGAAATAACACAAAGAGGCAAAAATAAACCTGAAATTCATTATAAACTTTAAGTTAGTATTTTGAGCTTTATCTAAAATAATTTTGAGATACTTGGGTATTTCCAAATTGATTATAATTTTATAACTATTTATTTAATTATTAATTATATAGTTATGTCNAAAAAGGAAAAAAAAATCTGTTCTTGAGTCTGGCAGAATCTGGAAAGAACATAAAATTTATTGAACTTGAGTTAGACTTGCTCTGTTGCTAGGTGATATATGTTTTTTTTGTCTTAGCTAGAAGTGCCCTTCTTAGTCTGTATTCCATCTTTTGTATGAGTAATTGTGAAATTTACTTTTATTTTTCAATTAAACAATCATTATTTAGAGGTTTGGGTTTTTTAAAAAAAATTACTATATTGTTTAAAAACTATTTAGAGTTTCTGTATTCTCAGATTAAATCTTCCTCTGTCCCCACAATTCTTACTTTTTATCCATGCCTGAAGACCCCTCAAAGATTCCATCTAAAAATGTACTAAAAAATTGGCTGAAATAATTCCAATTCACAAAGTCCCTCTCCAAAAGTCATGTTCAGTTTCCAAATATAAAGATTTTTCTTTCAAGAGGGTTCATCACTCATCATATACTTATTAAACTGCATTTATTTCATTTTGTATTCTCCCTCCATATTGTACAGATTTTAACAACTGTCTGTCTTTCCGATTTAAATGACCAAGTTCAGTGTTGAACAATAACATCAATACTAACAGTTTCTGTCCAGAAGGATACTTAAGTTATCATTCTTACAACAATGAAACCTAAAAAAAAAATAAAAAAAATGCTTTAAAAAAAATTAGGAAAAAAGGAAGTAATATTTAAGAAAGGAATGGCAGCCAGGCAACTTAAAAATATGTGCAAGATATATATAAAAAAAAAATCTTTTAGTTGAAACCACTCCCTCCTTTGCTGCTGTTGTATTAATACTCATATAATAAAAAAATTATTCAATAATGCTCCAGATAAATGTAAGAACAGCCAAGAGAAGACTTACATAGCTTCCAAATGCAGAATAGGACATTTAATTCTGAAGAAAATTTAGATAACCTAGTTATCAGTAACAAGATCTTTTATGGACAAAATCTGTGGAAAAATTGTTTCAGGAAGTGATTCTGTCTTTGTAAAGATTCTAATCCAAATATATCAATGAATCAATGAGGAAAACAGTGACAAGTACCAGGAACACGTGATATACTAATCTAACACCTAAAATCTGACATCTCTGTATCCAAGTTTAACATCTGAAAATAATCCTTGCAAGTTACTGCGTTGATAAGGAATGACAAAACTGCTAATTGAGAATGAGTAATGAAGCCACTTCAGAAATGGGATTTATGTTACTGTATCTATAACTGTTCATTGTTGTTATTGCACTGGAAAATGAGAAAAGAAGCCGTCACCTTCTGCAGGACAGATGGCTTATGAAGACTACCTAATCAAGGAAAAACAATAATTCAGGGGTCTATCAGAGAGCTGTATGAAAGTCTAATGTTATTTCCATTTTCCAACAAACAGAAAAGTTGAAAGGGTATTGCAAAAGATGTTTTCTGATTTGTTTTCTAATTGATTTAGTGATTAACATGAAAGATATGCCTCACCTGTTTGCATCACTTCTGGGAAATCACAAAATATCTCAGATTCTCAAAATAAATAGTCACTGATTTTAATCTTAATAATAAAGAAAATTAGAGAATAAAGTCACAGAAGAAACTCCAAAAGAACATGACAGCTGTTCTAAGAGGTAGTTGCTAAAGCATTTGTGTGGAAGGTTAAAACAGAATTGTCTTATTGACTGAGAGATGCTATTAAAATTTTCCACTGATGCCCTCCCAACAGATGTGAGTGATACAACTCCCACACACCGTGTATTGAAAAACATCAGATCAGAAGTCTGTGTGGAAAACAACATTTTTTTCCTTAAGACTGTAATAAAATCGTCACTGATGATTTTGCACTGGGAGAAGCTGCACATCAAAAAGCTCTAATCTGGTGCTTGTGGGTCTGAATTGGATCTGCATGAGCAGGACCCTAGACAGGGGATCACCATGGTACAGGTGACAAACATAAGGTCTGAGACTGGTGCTGGCACATGAGGACCCTTGGTTGTAGGGCTATTTCAACCCTTGTGTGGGCTGAGGACTCAGGCAGCATCAATGCCACTGTGCCACCTATGTGCTGTTTGACAGCAGTGCCTGCAGGGATGAGGCACTTGGGAGCACTGGGAGATATTCTTAGAGCTGGGGGCTTCAGTACTGCCACAGCAGTGACAAATGGCTATTGCTCCAGAACTCTCGTGACTGAACACATCGAAGGACAAAGAAATCTAAACATCCAGATAAATCAGAGGACTATGTATCATTCTCAGGAAACAATCCCTGTGATATACATTGTTCCTGAAGGATAGTCTGGCAGTGTAGGAAGAGATCTCACAATATCAGTACCCAAAACTGAATTCAAAACCTTTTAAAGAGCCATTGCTACAGATCTGTTAGAGATTCTGGCCAAGGTTTTGAAAAACATCTCAATCTTTAAGTGTATCCCTCAGCATGCAGTTTATAAAAAGCTGTAATTTTGAGCATCCATATTACAGCATTCCTGGAGCTGTAATGCTTTGTCCTGGAGCTTTGATGCTTCTGATCAAAAGACTAAACTTCATATTCATATTTATATAGGAAGCAGTGACTGCATATGGGATTATTCAGTTGATTATTCATATTAGAGCACAAAAAAAGAGAAAGAATACTATTTTATGGTTTATTTTCTTAGATGTGCATTGTGAGTTTAATATGGTTGTTATAGTGATGAGTTTTAGAGTCTAGTCTAGCTCTTAAATGTTAAATGGTAGGCTTTCTTTGCCTTTAGCTGGAGCTGGAGCACATTTTTGATATAGACAAGGAATGTTTCTAATGTATTTATATAACAGTTTAATCTGTCTAATTTAATTTCTTGATGCTATTTTGATACTTATAGATATAAAAGCTACCTGCTCATGCCAAAAACTATTCAGCACCAGATATTCAAACAGAAAAATCTGCTGAAAAACTGAAAGAAAAAAAGTATTTTGTTTGATATCTATGCAAAATGAAGTTATGTTCTAATTATTTGATTTATAATGCAATAATTTATATTATTTAATTTATAATTCAGATGATAAGAAATAAGATGTTTAAGCTGTTTGAATGCATTTCTGAATAAAAACTTCCTTCCAGTTTAAACAAGATATATTTTGATAAATCTTTCTCTGTCTATTTTTTTGAATATTGCCCTTTTTTCTTGCAGTCATGCTCTGCAAATACTCTAAAGTATCACTTTTTATCCTGTTTGTAGGTAGAATCTAAAAGAAGATAAATGCACATGAACTTACATAGTTTTGAATTTTTTAAAAAAAATGCTTTTAATTTTTTTTTCTCCATAAAACTAATATTTCTGAATATTACTCAGATTACTATAATTAAAAATCACAGTGAACCTTATCCATTTAGACAGATAAGCAGATTTTATTTTTAGGACCCTGATTACATCTGTGACCACATGAATTCGTAATCATTACAAATGTTTTTTAAACAAAAGGGCTAATGTGAGTAAACCTTAAAGTCTACATCATTGGACACGTAGAACTTACATTTCAATCTGTTTCAAGGGGCTGGAAATCAAAACCAGTGCTGCCAAGCGCTGACCTGCTAGTGCTGTCAACAGGATGTATTTCAAGCAAAGATGTCAAGACAAACGTTAAGATGCTTGTGAAGATCTATACTATAGGTGCTTGTGAAAATGGAGTCAAAGAAGTCCCAGCAGTTTGCTTCAATTTTGGAAAAGTTGTACAAAACTCTGAACCTAGAAAGGTCATAGTTTTTAGCTGGTTATGTGCAAGTGAAGGGCAGTTGGAAGGCTCTGCAGAGGGATCTGAACACGCTGAATTGGTGGGCTGAATCCAATGGTATAGGGTTAAATGTGGCCAAGTGCCAGGTCCTGCTCTTGGGTCACAACAACCCCAGGCAGTGCTACAGGCTGGGGGCAGAGTGGCTGGAAAGTTGCTGGTGGAAAAGGACCTGGAGATGCTGATTGACAGCAGCTGAACATGATCCAGTGTGTGCCCAGGTGGCCAAGAGAGCCAATGACATCCTGGCCTGTATAGATACTGTGACCAGTAAGACCAGGGCAGTGACTGCACCTCCTATAGTCGGCACTGCTGAAGCCACACCTTGAATCCTGTGTTCAGTTTTGGGCACTCTCACTGCAAGAAAGGCATTGAGGTTGTGGACAGTGTCCAAAGATCAACTGAGCTGATGAACAAGCCAGCTGCACGGGGCTTATGAGGGAGCTGGGGGCGTTTTACCTGGAGAAAACAAGGCTTAGGGGAGATCTTATTCCGCTCTACTACTGCCTTAAAGGAGTCTGCAGTGAGAGGGAGTCAATCTTCCAGGCACTTAGTGACAGGGCAAGGAAGTGGTCAAAAGTTGCAGCAGGGAAGGTTTGGAGTGGATATTGCAAATTTTCTTCACTGAAAGGGTGGTTGGGAATTGGAACAGGCTGCCCAGAGATGTGGTGGAACCAGTATTCCTGGAAGTGTTAAAAAAACATATATAAGTGCTAGCTTAATAGTTGGACTCTATGACTCAGAGGCCTTTTTCAATCTACATGATTCTATGATTCCAGGAACTTGATGAAAATGGATGAAAAATAGCTGCTGGTTGAAAGTACAGTTCAGACTGATGAGTGCCTTAATGAAGACTAGGATCTCAGTTGCAGGATCTGGTTATATCCTACTAAATTTCTGTTGTCACCTAAATGTGATTATTTTCCCATTGCACCTTTAATTAATTGCTGTATCTACTATCTTATAGGTTTCAGGGGAAAAAAAAAGTAACATAAAAAAAGCTAACAAGTTCTTTCTAAAGAACACCTATGGACTAATGGCCTATGAATAAGTACTAATAAAGGACTTAAGAAACTTTGGTAACTTGGGGAGTCTTAATAATGATTTCTTACAACTTTTGTTCTATGTTTGTAAATTCTGGAAAGAATATACAGAACCAAGCTACCACCATGCATGGATTGGTTTCTTAGAGCAGCAATTGTGTCTTTGCCTTTGTGGTGACACCATCTTTCATAAACTGGTCTTCAGCCATAGTACTGACCACAAAATCTCTGTCCCTGCTTTGTCCAGTTTACATTTCTTTACTTTGGAATGTGTTTTTTAAGATAAATCCCCAAAGAAGAAGTTAAATATGTTATGCATTCTGTAGAAACGTTTTTAATTGTTGTTGTGAAGATAGATAACATCTAGAAGGTAATAGAGTCATACTCTTATGACTAAAGAATCATTTTGCATGTCATTATTTTCTACCGCCTCCTCTCTCATGGCACATAATTTTAGTGAAAAGCCTGCAACAAGTTCCCTACTATCATGATAACCATTTCTGGTTAAAATTCATTCTCTAATTCTGTTGGAACTAAAGAAAAGAGGAATAGCACCAGTCAATATACCAGTCAGCAAGTGCCTGAACAATCTTCTATAATTTAGGAATTAAAAAACCTCCAAATATATATGTAATATACAACTATATAAATGCATGCTTCAGAGCCTAATATGTTAAAAATATAAGCTTTCAAATACATAATTAGCCAACGGGCATGAGGCATTTTAGAATGTTCTTCCAGAGTAGCTGTGGACTAATTCTTACTAAACTAATATTAATGCAAATCAGAAATTATACCTGTAGTAGCTGGCAAATTGTGCCAACCTGATGTCAGTGTAATTGAAATCAGAATATGACAAGTTCATGAAGTGCAGCTACCCCAAAGGTACTTGCAAAGGCTAAAGAAGTGGCAATTAAACTCATAAAACCAAAACAATTCAGATACAAGTCCAAATTGTATTCCTAAATCATCTCACTGTGCCTTGTTATTGTTATTTTATGTCGTGTATGCTACTGAAAGACTCAGGTAGCATCGCAGAACACAGAAAATAAGAAGGAATCTAGAGTGATTTTCTTCTTTGTAAATGTAGTGTTATTTAATATTTTTTATTAAGGTACAATTGATACAACAAAGCTCTTCTTTTAAGTAAGGATTGTTGAAATGTCATAACATGGGTAAAGTCAGCTTCATAGCTGAAGAATAAAATTTTAACATTTTAGTGCCATCTGTAGTCTTCCTAATCCCTCAGTAATATTGTGCAATAGATAAAATCCAGGCAATATTCTGTAGACCATAAATGTTTAGCTCCATCAGCCTCTCTCTGTATGTGTTCTGTGTCTTGTCTGGTGAACTTAGTGTATAAAATACACAGTTATTCCAGTATATGAAGTTTATTATTACATTTTGTCTCACACAATTAAAAGAATTGAAAATTTTAAGTTTATCCACTTGCTTTTTATTCATGTAGTTCCTCTAACTAAATAAGTATAAAACTGCACTCAGAGTTAAAATGTTGGCAAATTGACATATATACATATATATGTATAGGAAATAAGTGTAAAATTGGTTTTAGGACCAAGCTGATTGCAAGAGAAACTTACAGTTGTCATGTATTTGACCGTGTTTTTAACGGCTCATATATGTGTGAAGTTATTTCAGCTTGTATTTAGAAACTTTTATTAGGACAATTATTCTAACAGAATAACAGCTGTTACTGTACTGGAGGCACCAGCTCTAGGAATTTACTTTAAATAGAAGATTTATAAGTAAAATAATAGTAGATTAGATTTGGGTAAAATTTTTCATCAGATTAGTTTCCCCTGTTATGGTTTCTTGAGGTGACTTTCAAATATTATTTCTTTATCATGTTAAAAAATATTGAGAATATTTTCACCCTCAAAGACCAATTTAAGATTATTTTAGAAGGAAGTAGAGAAAAGAAAATCTTTGGAATACAACAGAGGAACAGATGAGAGCTCATGGAGACCAACCATCAATTTTAACTATAATTGCTTTCATCTTCTATACTGTCTAGAAGCAAAATTCCTGAAGTGCTCAGTGAGAACTGCTTGAATAAATGAACTTATATGATATTTTGTAACATATCCCAGAAAAACTGTTAATCTAAAAGAAAAATATTGCATGACAGGCTTTTCTTTTTGATTTTGAATAAAAGAATAAACAAACAAACAATTGGATTAATAACTACTTTAGCCACTCTCCATGTCTTGTTCAGAGGTGTTCCTGATAAAATCCTAACGTTTGCCCCTCTCCAGGGGATTATTAGTATTTCATTAAATATAGCATCAATATCTCATTCTGTATAACCATAAGCTGTCCCAGGTTTTCATTGCAAACAGACAGCTGAGTTCTTGAAGGACAGGGGGATTTCTTGCTCTTCTGGCAACACACTGGGGAGGGGATGGCTCTGTGGCCACACTACATACTTTCATTGCCAAAATTTCTAGACTCATCTGTTTCCTTCTTATTTCTTGCACTGTTAAGAACAGTCTCGCAACATGATATTTCATTGAGAACCATGCACTACTCTATTTTGAATTGTCACAACATATTCAAAAGCATATTTAGGTCTCCTTTGATTTTTTTTCCCCCAATATATCAGATAGGGTTTAACCGTGCATATAATATGCATATTATNGACTCCTATATCTCCTTAAAGAACTGAGTGTTGATTATCAGAAGGGTGGTAATAGATTGAAGATGAATTATGTAAAAGATGGTAACATGAATGGGAATGCAAGTTTTGTTTTACTGTGTTGTGTTGAAATCTTGGGTGGGGGGAGGAGGAGTGTTTTTAAGGTTTTCATTCCCTTCTGTGTGTGTTTTCCCTATATATTGTATGCAATAAAGTTTTTTTCCCCTTTTGTTCTAAAGTTAGAACCTGCTTTGTTCTGTTTTTTGGTCACATCTCACAACAGACACCAGGGATAGTATATTTTCATGGAGGCACTGGCTTTGTGCCAACGTCAAACCATGACAACCATGCATATAATATGCATATTATATAATATGTGCAGATAATAGCTTACTTTTTTCTAATGCAGTAATTTTATATTGAGCTCATATATATATTAAAAGAAATGGTGTAATAAAGCTATGCAATATAATTATTGCAATGAACAAGCTTAAATGCTGCAGAAGAGAAATATGCAAATAGATCATAACAGAGATGTATACCAGGAAAGATTTTGCTGCTACTATGAGCACAGTTAATTTCGCTTTCTTCCTTTTCCTCTTTTTCTCTTTTTCTCCTTCTTTCATGGTATAGTGTTCATAAAAGTTTTTGAATTGACAGCCCAGAAGATTGAAATAGTCAATTTATCCACAGAACAAGTACCATGCAGTTGAGGTAATAATCCTCCCATATTACCTCAACCCCAACCAGGAGTGACCAGACAGAGGTTGTGGTTTCATTTCTATTGAGTCCTTGGCCTTTGTGTTGACTTTGCCATTGAGAAGAGAAGAGCCAGCTGAGACATGATTTTTTTTGAAGCCAGATGCCTGCCTGCTGTGATCAGTATTGATACCAGAGACAAAATAAATAACATTTCTAGACCTCATAGGAGACAGAGTAATAGCACGAACTACAGAAAGCATAAATGTAACAATAAATTTCTTTTTTTTCTTCTTCTTTTTCTTTGGTACCAGCTACCCAAAATCTCACAAGCTTCTTGTTTGTCTGTGCAAAGACAACTGAGCTAAATGCACATTGTAATAAATTGAGACTTTACCTGTGGCCCTTCTCTATGCTTAATCCAAAATCCTCTGAGACATTTCATCTGATATTCAGTAATCACCTCTATAGAGAAACAAGGAAAAACAAAAAGAGGCTTGTTTCCTTCATGTCTTCCTTACTAATTGCCAACTGAAGTTTTCAGAATCAATTTGTGTGAAAATATCGTGACTATCCTTTGGAGTCATCCAAGGAGCTTTATCTGAGATGGATACAGAATGGCAATTTCTGTCTTTTTCTTAAGAAGGAGAAACAGTAAATATAATTAACTCATGGGCAGTTCTGCATGAGTACTCATCTATGCTCACCTTTGACCAGCATTGGATCACTTTTGTCTTTGGTGCCTAGCTTCTGATATGTCAGCTGGATGAATCAATTGGATTTGGTATTCTGTCTAGTTTTTGACGGAACATGCCAAATGTGTGAAGAGGAAAGCTTATTGAGCATCCTGGGGAGGTTTTTTGAGAAGAAGGTAGGAATGACACAAAATCTCCAGTGCAGAGCCTGAAGCTGAAACAACTCTTCGGGGGGGGGTGTTCTTGGTTGTGTGGCAGCCCTGCACAACAACAGTACACAGAAGAATCAGGAACCACTGGCACTTCTCTGCTAGAGTCAAACTGCTTTCTGCCACAGGTAGTGGATGATCCCACAAGGAATGGCATTCTAATTGACCTCATACCAACAAACAGAGGTATCTCCTTGATGGAGATTTGAGATAGTGGGCACCCTTGGTTCTAATGACCATGAGATTGTGGAGTTCAGTACTGGGCAAAGGGCACAGGATGGCAAGTAAGATTACTCTGAGAGACTTGTGTGAGTCCACATCTAGAGTGCTGTGTCCATCTCTGGGCACCTCAGGACAAGAGAGACACAGAGCTCCTGGAGCAGCTCCAGGAGATGACAAGAAAGACGCTAAAGGAGCTGGAGCATCTTTCTTACAAGGATAGGCTGAGAGAGTTGGGCCTGTTCAGCCTCAAGAAGACACAACTCAGAGGGAACTTATCAATGTCCAAAAGTATCTATAATGGGAAGGCGTCAGAAGGATGGAGCCAGGCTCTCCTTGGTGGTGCCAAGCAAGAGGACAAAAGGCAATGGGCAGACCCTGATGCACACGACATTGCACTTGTATATGAGGAAGACCTTTACCATGCAAGTGACCGAGCACTGGAACAGGCTGCCCAGAGAGTTTGTGGAGTTTCCCTCACTGGAGATATTCAAGCACCATCTGGACTTAATCCTTTGAAATATGCCCTAGTCAATGCTTGAGCAGGAGGTTGTATCAGATGATCCACTGTGGTCCCATCCAACCTGTCCCATTCTATGATACTTTGAAAAGTGTAGCATTGCAGACAACAGCCCTTCCAGTCACTCATGGTAGCTGAAAGGCTGAATGATGCAAGCTGTGGCTTACAGACGAATTTTATCTTAAAGGTTCTAAAAGGATAACAGTATGGGACAGAAGGAGTGCAGTCTTTAATATTTAAAAGAAAGATGTGTGTATCTTTAGATTTGAGAGGTGGTTATATATGTATTTGTCCTAGTTTGACCAGCCCAAGGCAGTGAGCTGGCTAGGTTTGAGATTGGCATTTTATTGGACCAATGGGAAAGCATTTTCTAGTTCTTATTACCTTTGAACGAAGCCTGGGAAGGTCTCTTTCCTTTCAGCTGTCAGAAGGCGCACACCTCCCTCCCTCTAGGCCCTGCTGAGGGTGGGTGGGAGGCGGCGGCGGCGGGCTGAGTGTGACCGGTCTCGGGCTGGGCCCGCTGGGCCCGGCCGGGATTCTCCGCTCCGGGAGGGGCGGGAGCGGCTGAGAGCCCTCACCGAGGGACCACCGGGACACCGGGAGGGCAAAGGAGCCGGCAGAGCCTGCAGAGCTTTGGTTCCAGTCGAACACCAAACCACGNGTTACAAGACTTTGTACACAAAGAACACTAATTCTCTCTTAGACTAAGAAAATAAAAGGGGAGGTGAAACTTTGTAAGAACAACCACATGAAATTGAAGTCAGTAAGAAAAGAGTTAGATTTTAGATTGAAGGGAATTTGAAAAGTTTGTCTTAAGCTTCAGCTGTAAAATTCTTTTTTGAGGCTATGGTAAAAAAATATACCTGATATATCAGACTTTGGGTTTTCCCCAGTAAGTTCATAGAATGCTTTGGGGGGGTGGTAGCGTTCTAGCCAGAATCTAGCACAAACAGAGGCACCAATGTTAGAAGTTTGATGAGAAACCTCGGCCCTGGGGATAAAAGGGGAAGACCTCTGTTCCAGAGATGAGTGAAAGGATGCTAGAATGGCTCATCCTTATAAAATGCCCCCCAATAAGCTGATATGGACCGAGACAAGAGTTGTGAAGAAAAACTGTGAAAGATGGGAAAGACTTCATAAAGGCGGATCTCGGGCACATGCGGTTTGTGAGAAAATGAAGCCAAAAGAGTTTTTTCTTCTTGTGAGGACCTTTCCATAGCATTAGTAAAGAATACTTTTCTCTCTAAATGAACTAAAGAAAGACTATTTGTAGAGGTGAAAAACTGACTGAAATTTCTGAGTGTTGTTTTCTTTACATAGTTGGTTAAGAGGAAAAAAAGAGTTGTGGGGAGGGAGGAAGAGTGTTTTGAAGGTTCCATTCTCATTCTTGTCGTTTTTCTTTCTTTTGGTGTTAGTTAATAAAGTCTTATTAATTTTAAGCTTAAGCCTGCTTTGCTCTTGATTAGAAACATTGAAATTGACAAAATTAAACCAGAACAGAAATTGGTGTTTCTGCCCAGTTTCAAATTGAAACCACTACAGTATTATACGTTATTCATACTATTCTTTGCAATTCATTCAATAAGATATGCTTAAATGGAAGAAAAAGAGAAGTAAAAGATCATAAATTACACTATATAATTTAAAGGAAAAGAAAGTACGTCCCTTTTGTTTTCATTGAAACAATTCTTCATCAGAACCAAAGGTACATAAAGCCCAGTAATCTGTTTCTTAGAGTAGGAACACATACCTTAGAAAGGAATAAATCAGATGTGTGCTTCCCTGGGATATCTGACAGCAAATCTATACAGCTTCTGGACTTCCAGGGCTAGATAGAATGATTTTGTGGGATTTAGGCTTGAGTGGATTTTTCTTTCATGTGTTTGTCCCGCTATTTTTTCAACCTATATGAACTATGACACCTACTATGTTAAAAAGATGCATTTAACTTATATGAAAGATTATGAACAATTGTTTTTTATCTTCTCTAAACCTACAGTTCTACAGAACTATATCATGCCCCTCTCAGCACCTCTCTTCTGTAAATAAAATCTTTTTTTCACTGTTTCTTCTATGTAAATTCTTCATGTTGATAGTTTCTTTACTTTTCACAACGGTTACTTATCCCTTTTGAGGGAGACACAGTCACATTCTATGGGCAGTGCTGTTGCAACCAGAGCTGCTAGTGTAGGACTTCCAGCACTTAGTACAAAGAAGTAACAATGTCTTCAGATTTGTTCTCTCTTCCTTTCCTAAATATTCCTACACTTTTTAGTGCTTGGATTGCTACAAAGCATAAGCTATCATTTTCTCAGAAGTATTAGTTATAAGCCCATCAATGAGTGCGTCATTCTACATTTTTCTCCACTGAATTGCAATTGCCTTTTTGCCACTCAATTATCTCACACTATTTGGTGGGCAAAGTGCCTTATTGGTGTTTTTTTTTTTTTGGTGATGGCAACATTGTAGTACATCTTTAGTAGCTTAGTTAAAAGGAAAAAAAAAAAAAAAAACCAACAAGAAAAGCCCAATGTTGTCAAAGACCATGCCATTTATCTAAGCAAGAAAGTACAGGGTCTTCAGTTGACTCTTCATTCTCTGAGGATTTGAGGATTTGTGAATATTCTGTGTGTGCAGTTTCAGCCTGGCTATGTTTCTACTATCACAAAGAATGAGTGAAATCTGCTGTCATGAGAATGCCACAAAGCTTCATTAAAATAACTTACAGTTTAATTAAAATAACTATATACCACTGTGACCACTTTAGTGAGGTAAGTTCTCTTGCTTACATAAAAGGATAGCAAAGCTGACACATCTGTGTTGCAAAAAAAAACTGTCGCTGGAGTATAGACATATGCTCACTGACTTCTTGGTAGACTCGCCCTCCCATATACTCAAAAATGAAGAAAACCCTTGCAATGTTATTCAATGGAGCGAGTGTATAGATATTTCATAAGGCTGCATAGCCATAGCTAGAGTTGGAACAAGAGCTGATCTAGGCAGAGAAGAAATGAGACAGACAGTGGGCAGTCCTCGAGTATAAGGAGACTTGGTGCTAAAATAACACCCCAAACTGCATATATTCCTACAACTTCTCTTTCATCTGTAAAACTTCAGGAGATTTAAGGAAATAATGACGGATGAAGGAAATCAAACCATTCACTCAGCAGCATTCAGTTATGGATCTCAATAACCAAGCAGTGAGGCATTCTGCCCCCAACAAAAGCTCAAGCCCCTAGCAAAATTAGAGGTTCTTGAATGTAGTTATTAATAGAAACACTAACTGGAGTGACTTGCTGCACAGGCAAGTTAGCTGAACAACTTTGCAGCTCAGAAAATGACAGCCACTCAGTGCCTACAATTGCCTTAGGATGTGCACTGACAAACTCCGACATATGTTCATTAGGTCAGCTCAGTCTCTCCAGACATACTTGATTACTCTTTTGCCCACTGCAGACTTAACAAAACTAGGGAGGGAAAGGGATACACCAGATGTAGGGCAAGAATCTCTGGCCCATTAAATCTGTGATAAACATGTCAAAACAGGCACTTCAATTAAGAGTGGAGCCTGTTGATGGTGAGAAATGTTTCTTGTTCACAATGTAATGCTGAGTTCATCAAGTGGCTTGTCCTGTAAGCTGTGCTGCTCACCCTGGAAAAGTAACAGGGCTTTGGACCCTTACACAATCCATAATAACAAACTACTCTGTATTTATTTCAGTGGTCTGTAACTGCAGCCAAACTATGAAATAGAAAAATTTCTCAAGCCATGCAAAATTTTTAGGGGAGCATGAGCTTGAGAGGATGCTAAGGAACTTCAGAGAGACCCAGCAAAGTGACTGAATGTCAGAAAGATATATTCATTACATTTAAAACTAGCCATAATCTTCATGCAATAGAGATATGTTTTATGAGCCAGCAGGTCTCCTTAACTCAGTCTGATTTAGACTATTGTATGAATGCTTTTGATAGGCCTGGTTACAGCAGAAACAGATTTTTTTTTTCCAGAGAAAAGAAAGAGAATGGATGGCTTCCAGGGGACATAGCATTGGTCAAGATCTTTTTCCCCATAGATTAACTTTTTTTTTTTTTTTTTTTTTTTTTCCTGAAATACAGGCATTCTCTCCAGAAGTTCTTAAACATCCCTATCATACTGAAATTAAATTAAATTTCATTTTTCTCTCTATCAATTTTTTAATCAAGAAATTTCCCATCTGTGTAAAATGTCCCATTGAGAGCAATAGAAATAAAAGACCAACTAAAATATTATATGAGATCCCCTTTTTGGTTTTAATAATTTTAATAAACAAAATTTCAATTTTCACGATTAAATGTATGTACTGAAAATTCAGTGAGCCAAATCTCTACAAAAAGTAAGAATCTATATAAAATGTATTTTCATCTTGGTGAATTAGCATTCCTTCTAATATTAAAAGTAAATAAAATTTTTTTTGGTTATTAAAAAAGCAAAATTTTTACCTAAATCCTTGTCAAATTCTGTCATTTCAGACCTTCCTTTTAAACAATATATTCAAATCACTGAAAATTCCTAACACCAGATCAATTATTTTATTTTTTCTTGTCTCTAAAACAATTTTGTCCTAATTCAGTCACGCATGAAGTAGTATTAAAAGTTTTTCTTCAGTCATTTAGATTTTCCTTTAGGAAAGAGAAAGAATCCATTATGCAATCACATTGAACTGTGGAGATCTTTGATATTTTAGAGGTACTTAACTGTTTAGAATTTACAAGGACCATGGAAATAAGAACAAGGCAAGAAAAAAACCCTCTAGGTATTTCCAAAGTCTAAAATACCTATTTTGAAATTTCTTAAAAAAACCCCAAAACATATATATATATATATGTTTTTATGTATGTACATAAAATTGTAACTGCATGGTCCACTTAAATCTATATTATTAGAGTGTCTGAAGGGCTGTATAGCAATCCAGATTTTTATTTCATGAAGGATGGTGTTTTCACTGTTACAGTGAATGTGACAAGTAAGAACTCTGACACGTGTCATAAAATAAGATAGTCTGACAGTTTTGTTCAAATGGTGGCTTCCATCAGCAAAAAAGATAGTTATTGCTTCACTGTTTGCTATTCAAATTAAAGTTTTGCAACAGTAAGCTGTCTTTAAATATATTACTAAACATACTGCTCATTAGTTCATTAAAAGCACTCTACACTCTAATGCATGGAGCTTAAAATATATCAGCTACACAAAATGTGATTTCCAATGATTAAAAAAACATCTCCTGTAGCATCCTAGAGATATTTGAGGATCCTGAAATGTTGGAGAAATAAATCTGTCATAGGTGATATAAAAACATTGAGTAGTTTGGTCCTTGACAGAACAGGGATAGAAATAATCTCTATAGATCAGCGCCATTACTCAGTGAAGTCTCCTCAGTCTCTAGAGGAAGCTTCTGACCCAAGCAGTCAATGTAATCATCTAGCTTTGATCTTGGTTTGATGACAGTCCTAAAAATTTCAAAAGGGAAATAGACATGTAGAAACTTATATATACTCTTTTTTAAATGGATCTATTTCTTTGTAAACCTTATCCTTCGTGTACAAGTTCCCAGCTAACATTGTCACAAAGTAAAAGTTTATAGAACAACTTAGGTCAGAAGAAGCTCCAGGAAGTGGTCTGGAAGCTGCTACTCAGGACTCCAAAGTTAGAGTTAATTCCATCCCCAAGGACTGTCTGAGGAGCTTCTGTTAGCTCAGAAAAGACTACAAAATAGAATGACCGTACTATTCTTATAATTCTTATGATTATGTTTCCAAATAGTGTAATATTCTAGTTTGTCTTTCCAACACATGTAATAAATTAAAGTGCATTCTCTGTATTCTATAAAAGTTTCATTTACTTCAGAAATATAGATTCTAGTTTTATTGCCCTCACTAGGATCTTTTGTAAATGTGTGGGCCTTGAATTATGCAGACTTACATGACTGCATTTTTTGCAGCTTTCAAACTGACTTTGCTTTGTAAAAACTTATTTAAGAATCAGTTGGTGGAAAAGTATTTACTTATTTGTTCAGATGACTAGATGTTTTTACTGAAGCAGTTTTGTAAATAATAGTATTAAGGAGCTCAGAAGTAAACAAACCAAATTGGAGAATTTACTGCTGATTTTAGCTCATTACACTTATAAACTTTAAGCTTTTTTGGGTAGATAAAACATAGAAAAGAAACATAGAAAGAACATAGAAAAGTAGAATTTATGTGATTTTTCTTTTGCTTGTTTTTAAACTTAAGTACAGGATAACAATTATATACATATACATACTTATCTCCTCTCTCTGCAGTCACTATACAGGAACACCTGGAAGGTTTAGAGGGCAGTAACAATCTGACATTAGCCACTCAGAATCCACATGAGTAGCAGACTACAATAGGAGGACCAAAAGTATCCGAAATTCAGTGTGGACATACTGGTTTCCCAACTGGCCCCAAATAAAGTTTCTGTTCTCTGTTCCTACAACTTCTCATTGTCCTCCCCTGGGGGGATTATTTCCTGTCAATATCCTCATTGCTGACCTCATTCTATCAAGGGCGTTCCAGAAAGGTGACGTTAGAAACACATTAAAAAAAAAAAAAAAAGGCACTAAAAATGCACTAGAAAGTGTTTCCGTTCACTCGGGGTCATTCTGCAGAGGTTGGAGAGGAAGGAGGCAGCACAGGCTGGGTGAATGTCCTGTGGGGAGGGTGGTGTGGGCTGCTGCCCCACCGAGGGTGGGTAGCACTGCAACAATGCTGTCCTTGACTGGCTCTCAGTAAAACCTGCTTTCAGGGGAATCCTTTAACATCTCAGTACCGTGTGGTCTTCATTGTTAAATTAAGACTAGTGGCATTTTGTGGGTATAATGCAAAGCTTAATTAAGAGCTGCAAAGTAATTTTGTGGCTCCTCAGAGAAGAGCTCTAATGGTGAAAAACAACATCAGGTGCTGAAATTGTAAATTCTTTAATGACAGACGCTGGGACTCCTGAGATCTTCCAGGAGGTGATTAAAAGAAGTGCTGTGAGCAGCTGTAATGAGAATTATTTGGTACAAATAATAACTTTGTACCAAAATATCAGTTTGGGCCAGATATTCCTGTTGATGGCATTAAAGAAAAGAAAATTTCGGTGCCTGGGCTTTATTTGAGAGAAGAAAGTATTTAAATTCTAAATCCTAAAAAGTATATTCTTAAGCTCTATTTAAGTTATAAAGGAAAGGACACCTGGGTAAATCATCCCTGTGAGTAACAAAGTTAAAAAGAAGTTCTTCATGACTACAGCAGTCGTTCAAAAGTTGTCTCAAAACATGGATCAGGTTCTCAGTCACTGTTCTGTTGAAGTCAATGAAGGCGATTCTTTTCCCACTTTCACTTTTATCAGCCATGAATACTACGACTGAGTCTTTCAAATACTGTATTTAGAAATTACTTCATTTAACAAGCAGGAATTTTTCCTTCGCTTGCTAATTTAAAATACTTTCTTTGTATGTTGCTTGAGAAAAATCTGAAATTATAGGACTTATCCTTTGACTACTTAAACAACAAACTACCATGAACCTTTACTTGAGCCTATTAACTTACTATCCTGTGCACCTGAAATGAAATGAAAATTGTTCATGTTTCTATTTTAAGGGAAAAATGACATAATGAGTTTTATTCAAATAACCTAACCTAATTAGGCCAGTTCTAAATTGTTTAGTAAAACTAAACAATTTCACATATCTCTAATCTGAAAACATTATAGACACAGAGAAAGGCTTTTCTGTAAGGAGAAGGAGATGTATGAAGTATTTTTTATAAAGTTCCAAGTGATGCAACAAGTAGTATAAAAGAGACGTGAAAATATATAAACCAAACCAAACCCACATTAAATTCACCAGGTCTGTATTTCACATTGCAAAGCATTCAACCATTATTCCATTTACCACCCAGCAACCAAACAACCTAGTGAGGGAGAACAGAATTTTGTGTGACAAGTATTACAAGAAAAGTTTACACAAACTTCAAAGAAAAATCTGAAAATTTTAAATAGATCATTCTGTTCCTTGACTGTCTTAAAATTAGTAATCATGATTTACATTACAACTGTGCTTCAGCTGTATTTAGTACATTTGGAAAAATTATTAATTAAACATGTGAAGCTAATAGACCTAAAAAAGGAGAAGTGAATATATTACAAGACAACCATTCCTCAACAAATAATACATTTTTAATTGCAATTTTCTGAAATGTAGGGAACTCTCCCCCTTGTGCACACACATTTTTTTCTGATAATATGTAAATGAATGAAAAAAAGATGAGATTAATAGCAAAATAATTTATCTTTCTTAGTTTAAAAATGCCACATTATGAACCTATCCTCATTTATTGCTTTAATCAATATTTTGATTTGGAATGCACACACCTGCATAACTAATTAAAAGTAACAGTTATCCATATGAGGTAAATAAATATTTTCCCTTTAGCAGTATGTCCAACTACATGTACAAGCATGTGACATGGAACTTTTTTTGGCTTAAATCTAAAATTTTATTGCCTGAGAAATACTTTTATTTTAATTTTAATCATAAAGCAATTAGAATTTAAATACTTTCTGTTAAAAAGTGCTCTGTGCAATACTTAGTTTAAACCTGCAAAGAAACTCTACCATTGCTTTCCATTTTTGGTATCTCTAATGTACATTTCAGGGACATAAACTTATTGCATTTTGGATAAGAAAAGAAACTCAGTATAATTAAAAATAATAATAAAATATTTTAAATTTTGTTTTAATTCATCTCCTTTCTTAGTTTGCTGTAAAATTATTATTAGCGAAGGGATACTTATTGGTTGTTAATATTTATTCAGTATTAATATGTACATTATTTTCTCTTCAATTTAAGATGAACAATAATACAAAAATCACAACTATTGCCTCTTAATTTCAAAGAAATTTTCAACAAAAATTTTGAAGGAAATATCTTTTCCTTGGTTTTTAAGAATTGAAAAATAATGTACAAAATGGTTTATGACAAAAACTTTTCCTAAAAATAGAGAAAAGCAAAGAAACAATCCCATTTGTTTCTGTGAAATAAACTAAAAGAAAACCAAAACACACACACAAAAGATAAAATTCCCTTCTTTTCACATTCCATACTCTACATTGGTACTCTTAAAACTACTCTGTAGCACCTTGTGCCTCTGGAATTTGTGTGTCCTGACACAGACAGGAGGATGTTGCCAGTGGACCAATAACTCTATCATTTGTGTCTCTGTTCCACTAGTTTGGAGCAGAGAGATTTTCTTATGTCATCTTGTATTATTTAGGATGTGATATCTCTGAAGGTTTCTGGAGAGTGAAGTACAATGTCAGACAGGAAAGAACAATATTCCCTTTATCCTGCAAGTCTGTCTCTGACTGGCAATACTGGAGCATGTTTAAGAAGGACACACAACCTTGGTCCCTTTCCCTCCACTGATATTTAAACTCCAGAGCATCTTTGATAATTTGGCATAACAAGGACTATCCACTTCTATTTCTTTTACCATCTGTTATTGTTCATAGTTTGTCTCATCTCCTCTATCCTGCTGATTTTGTCTGCTGCTGTGATCCCTCTGACAGGAATTTCCAGAAGTTTCCTGCCCCCCGTATGGAAAAGTGCTGTATTTTGTTTGTTTTGAACTGAATCTCTACCAGTTGCATTGTTTTACTCTAATTACAGTATTGCAAGATTTGATGGAAGTCAATTCTGCACAAACCAATATGCACCACATTCAAGATTTAGCAAATCTTGATTAGATGCCCCTTCAGTCTTCTTTCCAGACAGAGGCTACATAAATGCTGCTTTTATTTTTTCTTGGTAAGGGAATTTTTCCACATTCTTGCTCATTAAATTTGCTTTTCTCTACATTTTTTTAGCTATACTGTACCTTTCCAGAGATGCCAGGAACAAAAGTGAAACTACAGACAGTACTTGCAGCCTGTAAGGTTTTCATTCAATGTCAGAAGGACATTTTCTGTCTTGTTTTCAATAGTACCATGCAGATAATTAGCAAAACCATATGAAAAATATATGGGACTTCCAAACCAGGGCTTTCATACCTAGGATCTAAGGCCAAACATGAGATTTATGTTGCCAGAGTTCTTGATCCCCAGAATTGAAAGGGGCCCATTGCAATTCATTTAGCAGAGCTGCAGTGCAAAATTTAAAATACCAGGGCGGACTAACTTAAAACCACAGCATAGACATAGACATATTCTCAGAGCTGGATATCTGAGAAAGAATATCCACAAAGTATGAAGCAGAGTTTTGTGAGCACCAAGGGTCATGTGAAACCACATGGCAACACACTGGTACCTATGTTTAGGTGTGGCTACCTGTCCTGCAATTCCCCTCCCCAAAGGATGCTTGTCATATTTTTTGGCAAGCAAAAGTTTATTGGCTGCAAAGCTAAATTTTAAACATTACATTTTATTCTTAAGTGAACATGAAGAGACTCACTGGTGTCAAAATCCCCAAAACAGATATCATAAATATATTTTAGTTCCTTGTTTACTTTGTCATTCACACAAACATATATGGAAACAGAATCACAAAGATGCAAAACTTGAGAGTTTCCAACAGTATAGGAAATCAATTAAAATAATTTTTTCTTCTGTCAAGAAAAGCATTTTGCCTCTTTTCAGGATAAGGATAATTTAACTAAATCTAGTTTGACACATTGCTACTCACTGTAAGTTTTCACCATCTTCAGATGGGGATTGGTATAAGATATATATTTCAGATACAAGGTTTCAGAAATGCCATTCTTTCTCCTGTCCATAGGAAGAAAATAAATCAAAATATCATGACTCTTATGAAACATAGGCAGTAAAAGATGTCCTTTGAGTCACTTGTTATTACTTTCAGCTAATAGCTGAACATTTTGAGAAATTCCTCTTTGAAAAAAAGCTAGAAAACAACCAGTAGTTTCCGAAGTAATTGGGAACTTTTGAAAAAAATAAAGCTTTCAAAATATTAAGGATCTGAACCTCATTTTGTAAGTACATCACTTGTTTTGAAAAAACAAGATTAAGGATATTAAAATTATATTTCCCAATATTACCTAATTTTGAAGNTTTCCTTTTCCCTTCCATTTTCTTCATTGCACAAGGAGACAAGAAGTAGCTTTTCTGTGTAGGCTGTTTTCCTTTACAAATCTGAGACAAATCAGAATCTGCCATGAAGCTTTCCTTTGACCAGATCCTTAAACCAATGGAAAAGCAAGTGTGTTGGCAGAGGCATCAGGACTGGAACTATCTTGTGCTGGTTGCCTCTACGCGACATCTGATTTACAGGGTTGATCACACAAGAAAGAACACCTCAGCTACACAAGAATAGAAATCTGGACCTTTATGAGGAACAGTTAATCACAGGCATCCAGCCCAGACAAATAAGGAAACCTCAAGATAATCTGTTCTAAGTATAAGCAAGCTAGTGGAGTGCTTGAGATGATAGTGATTATGGTCTTGGGAAAAACCTTATCTCACTTAACATTATTATTCAGTCATTAATGTAGAGTTCCAATTCATCAGGACTTAAATTATTATACCAAATAAAAGGAAAAAATTGGAAATTCAAAAACTGATTTTTTTATATGTGTGTGTAAGTAGGCAAAAAATTAACCAAGTTACAGGAATAAGGATCTGAAATACAACTATTACAGGACATGAACCAGAAGATATCCTTAAGCTCAAGATTTCAGTAATTTGTATGAATTTTGAGCTTGGAAAACTTTCCTCCTGAGAGGCAAAAGAAAACTCATGCCCCAACATCTTTATAGATTCCATATACTTCTTTTCTTTTCATAAATTAAAAGATAAGTAAGATTTCATGTAAGATTAAAGAGTATATTCTGTCTAAAAAACCGAGAAAATGCTACATAGACAACACCTTTCCCAAATAAATCTTTCTGTTTCAGTATTTCATTTATACTAATGACAATGTAACAGTCAAATTCTTAAACCTGTATTTAAAATGTTAGACTAAATGGGCTAATTTGCAGAAATCGAAAAAAAAAATTGAGCAAGATTTGTTTGTATTTTTTCAGAAACCTGCTAAAATACTTAAATTTCCTTAGTAAAAAAGAGTATCTCTACAAAGTATAAAGCTGGAATATATTCTCTTTTAATTGCAAAACTCTGCATTTAAACCTTTTCATTAGTAAGTGAAAGAAATCCTGCACTAGCTATTTTATATAGACTGAAGCTTACAGAATGTTTCATTGTCTTCTTGAGTGCTTTTCCTTTATTGCCTTCTGTATGACCTTATGCTCTTCCTCTTTTTGGGGAGGGTGTGTGTGTGTGAGGAGAGGGAGTGCTAGGCAAGGCGCTGCCATAGCAACTGCTACCAGTTTCAGGACCAAAAATCAGTGATGAAGTCCAAACCTGACTTTTTGGCTCTGTTACTTGAGCCTGGCTGTTTTCAAAGCTCTGAGGTTGTTCACAGTCATTTCTAATCATTTCTTTCATTGTATTCTCCAGAGGCTCAATGGATGGCCTAAAGGAAGGCCACCTGACATAGTGCCAGGATATTTCCCTTCACAGTCCAGTCTCATCAGTTTAACTGGTTCCTCACTACAGTACAAATTAGCCACTGAATTACAATTGCTAAAGCCCCTAAGTGTTAGAATGTAATTATTCTATTTCTAGCTTTGCCTGGAATTCTCTGTGTTGGATGAGAGTGGCACAAAGGATTATGTGCTTTTAGTACATTTCTGTTGAGGATGACGGAGACATTCATATAAAGAAAGCTTCTATTGTTAATTTTTCTTTAATGACAAAATATTTTGTAATTAATTAATTTGTAGAATAGAATAGAATAGAACTTATTTTCTTTAGTGAAAAGAGCACAAAGAGCTGCTCCAGCATGATTAGAGATTTCTCTGTAAGGGTTACTTGTAGGCTACAGTGAGCTCTTCATAATTTTCCTTGCTGGAGCAGACATCACTGGAGCATGCTGCTTGCCAGTTTCTGACACGGACCATAAGAGACTGTTCAGCTCGACTTTAAATTCTAACGAGCCCTAATATTGTCCCCAAATCTGCCCTGGTCTAGGGAATAGAAAGATGGAATTTCTCCCCAGTGACTCAAAAGCTGATAGTGCTGCAAGCATTCTGAAGTATCACCAATTGATTGCTGTTTTCATTGGTTTATTTTGTCATCACTTCCAGTTTGGAAACATTGCAAAAAGAAAAGTTTTTGCTCCTGAAAGGACTGGTAGAAAATGCTGTCTTCTGTTTCCATAGGATAAAACTGACTTTTACTCGACATTGATGTTAATATGTTCCTGTGAAATCAGCCTTCTGGAAATGAGAGGGATTGAGCAGCTAAATCACATACTCACATCTCAGATAAGCAGGAGTCAGAGTCAAGGAGAAAGGTTAAAGTTAGGGTTTGAAGAAACATTTGAGAGGCTGAATACTTGAATTTTGGATTGAATGATTTTTCATTTCATGGATATTTTAACAGATGTACTTGGTTCAATAGAGTCCTCTGGATATCAGCATTAATACTAAATTATTCCATTATAGTAAGAACAATTATAATGAATGCATGAATAATTAATGACAATATTTATTCTATAGTTTCTTACAGCAGTAGTTAGGTATTTCAACCTAATGCAATCCTAGTATAACTGGTACTCCAAAAAGATAAATTCATTCAGGAACAAATGCAGAAAAAGGCCCCTAGGATGATTGCAGTGATAAAGAATAAATCTTTTTGGCATTAGACTAAAAGTGTTTGTCTGGGTTCACCCTGCTGAAAGCTCCCTATAAATATGTTTGCTCCTCAGTGGAGCAAACATCTGAGAAAAAGAGTTGTAAAAAGCGAAAACAATGCTAAAAAAAAAAAAAAGAAAGAGCATTACTGTAAACTGATAATTAATACATTTACTGTATTCTTTCTAAATATCCAGTCAATTATTTTTTTGTATTTTTTTTCCAAATAGCATGGTGAGGTCAGGAAAGTAACCCACTTTTGACATGCTTTTGGATGACTATAATTAAGAGTAATTATTTACAATAGCTGAGGATGACGCTCTCTGGTTCAACCTTTACCTTCAAGGCAAACTTTTGTGAAGAACTTTTCTACAGAGAAGCTACTGTCTTGTCCTATTTTTTCCCTCTGGGAAAAAAAAAAACCAACAAACCAAACCAAACACACCACCCTCCCTCAAACCATAAAAGTACCTTGCTCAAAGGAAGCCAGCAACATGTGCTGTTGTGCATCTCACCCAAAGGATGCTGTTTGTTAAGGAAATCTGGACCTGCATTTCTAGATAGGCTCAGCACTGGATGTTTGGGAAAAGGAAGTTTCTGGACTGGGAGCAAATTGAAATTGGGTTGATTAAAAGGAGCATCCATACTGGTAGCATAGAAGTGCTGCAGTTGGTTCTTTCTGCATCTCTCCTCTATTCCTTCATGGTGAATTTGTTTCTCACTCCAATACAAATAAATGAGCAGTTAGATAATACATGATACTTCTATAATTCCTATCTGCTCCCTATCTTTCTTATCTTTTATCCCACCTTAGAGTCAATTATTTCTTTCCATAACACAGCTCCTTCCTCTTGTAAATTTATGAGAAAAAGGAATTATTTAACCTGTCTTTCTGTAGGCTTTGTCCCGGCTATAATATTAATTTCTTCTTTGGTTTCTCACCAGACTAACCCACATCAGCATATTTTTCAATTGCTTTTGCTGTTTGGTTATGGAACTCTCATTTCCATATGAATGAATGGCTTT
This sequence comes from Sitta europaea, assembly GCA_013400255.1. Taxonomy (NCBI): domain Eukaryota; kingdom Metazoa; phylum Chordata; class Aves; order Passeriformes; family Sittidae; genus Sitta; species Sitta europaea. Next base: position 236,020 of record VXBS01004010.1, on the reverse strand, counting down.
ATTAAGTCTTTGTGTTTTTATTTGCTCAGAAATTTAATTGCTGTATATGTGTCAATAGTATTTTGCAGATGTTTACAGTAATTATGTCTAATTTAATTGCTTCATTTAAGGGCTGCCAGGGCAATGAGTGATGGTTAACAACATAACACTTTAGAAAAGTTGGAGTATATGCTGGTTATTCTTATTAAAGACATTCTAAGTGAACTTAGGTGTTGCCTGGAAGCAAACTGAAGAAAAATATTCTTGGGGTGTATTGTATGTAGGGGAGAGTGTCTAACACTACAAACACAATGTAGATTACCTGTGATGGAGACTGATGAAAACACAGGAAAACATGCTGCATTTTTCTGGCCTTTCAATTTACACAGTTCTTGAAAGAACAGAAACAACAAACGCCTGTGCTTTTGTATCCTGCAGCACACAGTAGTGTTCTTGTAAAGAATTAACAAGGGGAAGCTTTTTATGCACTCTCTACTGGACAAAATTCTCTACTTGAGGAGGAACAGAAGCTTTTAAAAGAGCATAGTCATGAGTACTACAGTGGGAATATAGGTAATGGAAAAAGTGAGTGGGGAATAAAGCTGGTGCAAATAAATAGCAGAAACTAAAAGAGGGAAATTAAACACTCTAAGGCTTAACTAAGTGAACACCTGCCTTCTGGCTGCTGGAAAGGAATATTTCTCTTTGCACTTTGAGACTGATAATTGATTATTAAAGGTGGCATAATATTTTTCAGTTATACTTTACTTTAACTGCACTGCAGGCAATCATCATGTAGAGAAATAATTTATTCTCAGAGCCAAGGATGTTACAAATAATTACTTTAATAGTAATTGAATTATGTCTTATTATCAGTATCATGTAAGAATTATATTTGAAAATGCACTAGTGATGATATGCAAGCTTGTAATTCTACTTAAAGTGATACATGCTTCAATTACACGTCAACAGAAATTACTGCTAAACCTAATGAAAACTGTACATGCTACTCTTTAGGCTCTTTTTAAAGTCACTGTGAGTCTTGCAATTGAGTATGATACTAGCATCTATAATGTTGCCATTATGGACACATATTACATTTATATATACAATAGGCATCTTTCTCATGCGTGCTGCAGCACAGATGCTCTAAACTCCTCTGTATTACCATTACAGAAATCTGACAAAAGAGATTGTTACAAATCATCTTGACCCAAGTGGTTAGGTTAATTCTCATGCATATCGATATACAGTTAACATAAAAGAATCTCTTTGCAAAACTTGAAGTCTAGAAAATAGGTCAAAAAAGATCACGGCACATCTACAATCTGGAGCTAGTGAGCATAATTCAAATTCTAGTATGTACAATGAAAATAAAGGGTGGTGAGATACGTCTTTTGTGAAATGGATTAAAGACCATGGAGGTAAATAATCTGATGTATTATTCCACTGCAGTTTTAATTTTATGGCAGAAGGAATAAGGATAATGTGCAAAACCCCCATCCCAAATTTTCTAATTGTTACCGAAAATATGTCAAAAAAGAAAAGGGAACAAAGTAGAGAAGATGACTGGCATAACATGTCCAAATTTCTTCATGAATGCATTATTCATACATCAAACAGCTATTTAAAAGTTCAAAAATTACACAAAAAATACACATGTAAATATTTTGAAAAGCATTTTTATTTTCTTTATTTTAAACACACTTAAGGTGCCAGGTATTTTTCTGAAAGTTTTCTGGATCTAATCTAGTTCTGCTGTCCATATTTATAATACAAATATTCTGGGATAAATTAGCAAACTCGTTCTGTATGCAGCTTTGACTGTGATGTCAAAAATACAATTGTGTGTAATAACACAGTTTTAAATCCTGTCTGCAGGTACATGGATAAGTATTATGTTTACACTTCACAGAAAGGTTTTTTGTATTTTCTATGTGAATGTACCATAAAAAGATCAGGCTTTAATAAATATATCAGTTTGAAATAAAAGGTAATTTTACAAATAACATATGATTGTAATGGATATACTTCTTCTCCCATAAAAATCAGTAGGACTTTTAACATTAACTAGAATGAGAAAAGTGATGTACCTCATGTGTTTTGTCCAATTTTTCCTGATGTTTCATATGCGAATATGGGGAAAATATACGGAAAGACAGAGCAACCTGTCTTTGGAGATTTCAGTGAAATAAGGTCAGCATAATCTTTCTTTTTCTTTTGGAAAAAGAAAATGCAGACTTCTCTTTACATAAGTGATTACTGTTACCCAATGAACATGACCTTCTTATACTCTTTGCATAGTTAATAAGATTATTGATAGCTTTCTTATTTTTATCTTGGCTTTGTTTTCTCTCTCTTTTTGTAATTTATAAAGGTAAATTATTGCAAAGATTGTATGCCAAGGGAATAACAAGCATGGCCTAATATCTAGTATAGCTACAATGTAACTGTGTTGTTGTTATTCGGTAATACCTACACAAAGAAAAATTTTAAAAGGCCACATTTTGTTCCAAAGTCCACATCTATTGTGTCTAAAGAGAAGTGAAGGCAAATTACAGCCTTGTCCCGAGAAAAGGAATAATGTATTGATTGTCTATTCAAAACTCATTTCTATATTAACAGTTTGTTTTGAGACCAATATCAAAACAGGCCATTATACAATGTGAGCTACTGCTTGGGAGTTGCTTGCTTCCTTCCTGGTTCTGAAAGGTTCTGGTAATTGTAGAGGTCAGCATTAGAAACATGATATATGCACTCCTTTTTCTGAGAAACCTTTCCAAAGAAAATATTTGAGGTATGGCTAAAATAGACTGTATAAATGTATTAACTCATGTTTCGAGCTGACAGAGGCACAATTTTTTTATTCCCTTGCCAAAGTGAAATGTTGAGAAGCCATTATTTTCATTAGTTGCATTAAGTTCTGATGTCAGTTTTGGGGATTCCTACTTCTTGAAAACTTCTTTCTAATATTAATACAACATTTTACTGGGTGTCAAGTTATATTTTAAACATCTGCAGAAGAACAAAAGAAAATGGATTCCTGAAAGACTGAGCTATTTTTTCATTGGTTCTCAGTCTGGGACCCAGGGCCAATTTCTTCCTCTGCCTGAAGCAATTTACACTCATGTTTCTCTGTTCCCAGAAGTGTGCCCTCACTATGAAGATAATCAGCCTTTTTGGTTAAGATCTGTCAAATTCTCTTGCTAAAGCTAATCCAACTCATACAGGAGAATCCTGCTTTCTGATTAACGCATGGGGACTGTATCACCCACATAAGTAAGATAGCACTACGTTGAAAGAAATGAGTCTCACTTCCTCCCCTCATTTATTGAGTGTGGCAAGGGAATGTAACTACAGCTTCTTAGAACAAAAATCTCATTTTGTACTGCAGCATCTTGCCACCAGGACAGTGGGTTGTACCTCTCAGCTGCAGTGTTAATAGCTATTTTAAAGTCAAGAAACATTTAGAAATAATGTACTTAGTGAATAAGAGTTTCAGGATCTCCTTTTGATGCTAGATTTTGGCAGTCTTTTTGGATCTCTAATATCACTTAATGATTATGTATTTTGTACAACCTAAAGAAGGATTTGGATTAGGAAATGCAGATGTAGAGGATTAGACCCAGGCCAATGAAACCCAAATGTGTTTGGATCCACTGAACGCTTCAATAAACACTTACAGGGGATAATAAATAAAATAATAATAAAATATTCTGCAAGAATGATTCATGTCTCCCCACCTCATCCAAAACTAGTGAGCTATGAATCTGCACAGTTTTGTGAAGAGAGGTATTAATGAAATTATTCTTGTTTATCCTTGAGATTGAATTAGTTTTCAGTCAACTCCACTATGTGCATCATTAAAGTTAACTCAAATTTGATATTTCTGTAAGGCTCAGGTTATGTTTCCTACTCCTTTTCTCTTTCAGTATGAAAACTGTCTTATAAGGATCCTACCATGAACAACACTCCCAGACAATAAAATTGAATAAAATTTTTGAGGCTTGCAACAACAGTTCAATTGTCAATATATATTTTCAAAGAGCTTTTCCATATGTTTTAATAGATTCAGATTTTTTATTTTGTCAGAAGAAAGGAATAGCATTAAGATATTAGTACTTGAGAAATACTTGATTCTGAAATTAAACTTGAATTACTATAAAGCAACTGGAAAATGTTAAAATAAACTCTGTTAAATGTCTTGCTATAAATATTCAAACTCCCTTTTCTACTGTTGAAATTTTCTTAACATTTGTGATTAATGATTTTTCATGTTGTATTGACAGACTGAGGATGTTTTACATATTTCCTGAGATGCAGTTGGAATGTTCCCAATTTAAAATGGAGAAAAAAAGTATTATTTGATTTAAAAGAATGTACCATTAAACTATAAAAGTAAAATTTTGCATAGCATAACAAACTCTATTTCCCATAATTTTATAAATATTTTTTTCTTTTTTGTTTTCTTCCCAAGTAGTGGTCTTATTCTATTTAAATAACTTAGTAAAAATCCTTAAAACCAACAATACTTTCAAACTCAGAAAATAAAGAATTAACTTAAGTTTATCATCTTTTGTGTAGCATGGGAATGGTTTTTAAATTATACCTATATTTGCTTAGGTTTGTTGAGCAGATGTGTGATTAATTATATGTTTAAGTGCCTTGTTGAACAGACATCCATTTCTTCATAAAATCAGGTGCTTAAGTGGATGGCCATGTATGGGATTTAGTAACTTGTTAGTGCATTAAAGTATGAATGTAGTATGATTGTTTTTGTATAAAACATTTCCCTTTAGATTACCAGCTCTAGTGATTCACAAACTGAGTTGTCCAGTTAGTGTCACATAGAATAACATATAGAATAAATTTACCTCAAAAATAACTTCTGTGGATACTAAATATTGATAATATAAACAGATGAGAGAATGTATTTGTCCTGAGGGAAATAGGAAATTGAGGATATTGAGCTACTACAGCAACAGCAAAAAAACATGAAATTGTGCATCATCTCACACAAACAAAGCTAAGTTTATGGTACTCATGAGAAAATCAATGCTAAAACCCATTTCAAAAAAATAAAGGAAGTGACTTTCACTTGTTGCCTATTTCTTCGGGAAAGTGCCAGTAGGTGTTCTTTCCAGCTTGCCTGCAAGGGAGATGAAAGGCTCCTCAGATTAATTACTGTTCAGTTGTGACAGGCTTAGGAGATGGTTCCTATTCCAGAGCCTAAGTTTTTTCTTTTTGTTTTTCTTTTTTTTTTTTTAATGGTGGCTTTCCTTCATTTCTGTCTGATCTCTGACTCACCACTGTGGAATGAAAAGAAAAGCTTTCTGTGCACTACCCAGACTGCCACAAATGTTATCCTGATGGTAGCATATGATTAAATACATGGATTTTTCTTCAGCATTTGTATTGCTACTTTTAGCAGACCCTCTGCTGAATGGAGAAAGCCCAAGATCTTTCCCAAAGCACCTTGACGTGCAGTGAAATATTGGTATTTGAATTAGACCCTAATCAGGAGCAGCAGAGAAAGTGACGTGTTTCAGAGCTGCCTTTTTTTTAGCCAATTACTCCAGGCTCCTAGTGTTCATGTTTTCCATGTACTTTCTTTAATTAGTATTTTATTAGTTTGGCTTCAGAGAGATGGTTCTGGAGAAAACTTTCCTGATGCTGCCAAACGGTCACAAGCAGGAGGTGATTAAATTTAGTCCTAAGCAATAGGCATCTGCATGCATTCTTTGAATCTCAGTGTGCTTTAAAACGATGTGTTCCTAATAATTTATGCCCAGAGGGATGTACTGTCAGAAAACAAGCGTGAAAAACTGTCTCACAGTATTAGCACTGTCTATAAGCTATTCATTTAGATCTATTTTAATAATAGGATTCTTGATTCCTCCCCATTAAGATCAAGTTGATTTATGTTAATGGCAAATGAAATATGAAATGCAAGGGCCTGATTTTTAGTAGATTGGAATGGGAAAGAGCAGCATTTTCTGTTCAATGCAATTCTGTTTTATTACTTCCATTATGAGTAAGTCTGTTGTCTTCATTTTACAGTTATTAACCCCAATATTGTCTTCAGACACAATTATTAAAGAAGACTGTGCTAGTCAAAACAGCAAAAGAATTGAATAAACACAGATGATTTAAGAGAACATAGACAGGGATGTTTTCTCTACTTCTTGATAAACGGTAAATTCAGTAGAAGATGTAGTTGTAAATCCTGTGGGTTTTGTTAAAGTGAAAATGGTAGCAATGTCAATGAAAATCTTTGTATTAATTAAACACTAGATGGCTAGTCAGGCTTTTTAACCCATCAGATGCCAGCTGTGTGGAATGTCTCCAAGGGCAGGGGGCATGGAACGAAGGCTGTTTGAAGGCAGATGGAGATAAAGCACAGGTAGGGATACTTCTTACTTAAATACTATGTCCTTCATTCTACTTCTAAGTGATTGATAACAGGCAGGTGAATTTGCTTGGTTTTGTTGTGGTTTTGTTTTATTTTTTAAAATCACCAAACCGTGTCAGCAGGTCTATGCACAGGCACAGCAGAGCTTCTCTTGGGAGGAAGAGTCTGAGTTTCAGGGTCTCTGGGTGGCACTTATTGACAGCTGTCTTCCTTGTTACTGTTGCCCCACATCTTCCCTCACTGGAGTTGTAGTATGGAGGAGGCACAGCAGTACCACAATATTCTAGTTGCTGGAACACCCTTTTTGGCAGGTTATTAAAATTTCTGAATGCCATTGCAGAAGTTATTGAACATGCTCTTCCCATTTAATTGTGGTGTTGTTAATGAACGGGTGACTCATGTCTGACAGTTCATGACTTTGAGTTCTGGCTGAAGTCTTTGAAAAGACGATGATTTTGCTACAATTTATGAAGACCTGTCTGAGGGTTCATAGTTATATTATGGCCTAACTGAATTAAATCAAAGAAAATGCTAAAAGAATATGAAGATAGTCAATTTCAATCACGTTTTTCTTAATTCATAACTAAAAGATTTTTTTTATTAGAGATGATGAAATCCATAAACAAATTAAGACTTGATTCATTATCATAAATAGCATGCATGAATTCAATAAACTCATTTGTGTTTTTCAAGAAGAACGTCCAACACAGAGGTGAGCAACCTGTTCTGACATACATTTAGACAGTCATTTGAATCTGTTCTGAGGGAGTACCAAAATACAGTGGATGATTAACCTAAGGACACAGCCCTGTGTTTCTTAACAAACACCTCTTGTTTGTAAAGGAAGTGATTAATGAAGAATTGTATCTTTAAAAAAGACAATAACATTTTGTTCTTTATAGATAACATCGTAGAATAGGAAAGCAAAGACTGATGGTCGAAACAGCCAGATGTTGCCAGCTTGTATGATATCCATTAAAAATAAATCTTTTCTGCAAGGCAGTATATTTTTGTGAGACTCCACAAAAAGTACAGAAAAAAATTTTAAACAGTTCTATTTTAATGTCAGTCAATATTAATTTTGCAAAAATCTCAAACCTGAGTGTTTGTCCACTTTTTCTGCCATCAGTGTCATATAATGAATGAATTCAGAGACTTCTGTTGCCACATGTCATGCGTTTTCAGCTGGCAGGTGGCAGAACATCCCTGGAAATGAGCAACGAGCAACATTTAGCTTCATTCATCAAGACCACCAATAGCACTATGACTTGCTGAGGTTTGGCAGAATCACTAATACACTCTATATAAAAAAAGCTGGCACTGTCACTAGTGCTCTCACGTCTCATAAGCAGGGTTGCTGCACTGTGCATGACTGGATCCACAAACTTGTGAAAAACAGGAATGGCAGTTGTTGCACCTTCTCTGGTGCTTTTAAAGCTGTAAGTGTTTAATCTCTTTTGAATTGCAGTTAGTTGGTTTAGAATTGACACTGCTTGTAATATGAGAGCTCCTCCTAAGTCCTGAAGAGGAAACCAAGAACAAACCTAACCTTGTGAAGGCTTAAGAGAGTCCTGCAACAAACTTGCACTATGAAAAATTAAGGTGAAGTTGTCTTCATGTGTTGTACCTACTGTGTTATATGATGAAATCTGTGAATGCACACAATGAAGAAAACCAACAGATATGTTTAGAAGGTATGAAAGAACTGCATACTGACTATTAAAGAAATGCTTTTTCTCTTCCATAACGATCATATTATACACTTTATTACTTCAGTTTACAATGTTGGTCTTTACAATTTATATTCATCAGGAAAACCATTTAACTCTCCAGATAACCATCTGCCTATGTTCTGTCTAGCTGTCATTTTCATTTAAAAATTCTTTTCTTAAATCATCTTCCACCATTTCTTTAACACAGGAAGAAAATAATCCTTTTATTGGTGAAATGCATCTAATTGTAGGGGAAAATAAAGATAAACAATACAAAAAACCAGCCATATCCCTAGCAGAAGAAGAGAATGACTTTTTTGATTCAAAACAATGAGGTAATAGTAATTCTTCAAATTATTAAACCTGTTGGAATTTTACCAAGACACAAATTACTTGTCATGAAAGACAGTAACTAAACAGGTTGTCCCATGGTTCAAGCATGTATAATTGAATAGAACAGAGTTTTATGTAGTGGCATGAGTCACAAAGTGTTTTTAAATCCTTAATCTTTTATAGCAAAGATTTCAGTGTGTTAGTATTTGTGAGTAGCAGGAAAAAATGTCATATATAAGTGAGAAAATACTTCTTATGACTGAAACGGGTAGTTGGTCAGAGTAGATTTCAAGAGGTTTTATCTTTCTGATTTGTGTGATTCTGTATTTAGTCATGTTTAATTTTGTTCTGTCAGACTTTTTAAAGAAAGATATTAATTAAATTACATGAACTTAAAATAAAATAACTAATCTTTCCTTAGCTAGTCAAAATATGACATTAACTGTATAGAATATTGCATGGTATTTAAAATTCATTTGCTTCCTGAAATAATTTTCTGTTTATATTTAAAATTTACAGTGATCTAGATTGCAATATGACTCTGTAATCTTCTTAAGTAGCAACATCGTGCTACACAAGACAAAGAGGCAATACTACACCAAAAATACTTGATTATAAAGTTCAAAGCAAGAATTCCAGAAGGCAACATATTGCACTCATTGTGTACTTCATATTTTTATCTGCTTGACTAAAAAATAGGATTTTTTTATTATTTATTTCTGCACAATTTTTATGCAGTTATCATATTTATCCTGCCCAAAGGGGAGAATGAGCAGGAGTGAACAAATGAAGTACTTACTGTACTGTAGTGTGTGGATTAACTATATCTGCTTCTTCTGAGAGTTTAAGGTGATTTGCTTAAAATCAGAAGAGAAACTGAGAAATTAAATTCAAAAATAGCTTCTAGAGTCTATAGTCTCCCCTCTATATGCCTTGCAGCCTTTTAAAAAAGTTTTCCCTTTCTGAAAATGGAAAAATAATGAGAATCTGTTGCTGCTTGTATTTAAAATCAGAAATGTCATCTAAATTTTTGTCATTAAAACCAGGATTTTTACCAATTCAAATATTTTAATTATATTTTAATACGATGTGAAGTAATGAAAAATAACAGTCCTGTTTAATAATTTCTTTAATAAGAAAATTTGTATTTCTTTCTAGTTCAATGAATTTTTATTTCTTTCTCGTAAAACCAATCCTAAAAACAGAATAATAATTTATTTCAGTTTATTTGTCACTGAAGATATGTTTGACTGAAAAAGAAACATGATCCTTAGGATTCCACCAGTATGAATAACTGGGTCTGCCAGAGAGCACGAATTTTCCCACACATTTATTTAGGATTTACAGTATTACATAACACAGAAATTAGTAATTGTGAAAACTCCATTTTAATACATAGCAAAAGACATTAAAAAGTTCATTATGAATAAACTTTTTTAAAAGACGCAATCAATTTTAGTTTGTAATCTCTTTTTTCAGCTTATGAAATAGGTCCACTAATAAGAAAGGAAAAACAGAACCTTTCTGTGTGAATTCATTTAAATGAATGCCTAATTTTTAACCTTTTTGAAAGTTTAAGGGTTTTTCTAATGCTATTTTTCTATTTTCCTTTTCTCTTTTATCAGGTCTCTAGTTTTATCTGGTCTCTAGTTATTACATTAAAGCTTGACTGGCTCTCCGGAAATCTTTTCTTTGGGGATGTCTCTTGGTCTTCTTCATTTAGTGACTAAAGTTTGTCACAGAGTTTCTCACTAGGTAATGAGAAAGAGAAATAATGAAAGGAGCCACGTGCAGTCAGGAAACACAGAAGATGAAACATCACCATCTGGAAGTGAGGCATCTCAGTGCACCCCAAAAGAATCCACATCTTCACTTTCAAGTAACATCATTACATGCATGAAAATTAAGAAAGGAAATACCCAAAGCTCATAGTAGCAGAAAAGTGGCATCAGATGAAGTGAGAAGCAAGTGGCAATGACCAGAGATTTTAGGTGACAGTGTGAGTGAGCATGGTCATCATCTTTCAGGAAGGAAAAAAGAAGTATTAAAAGAGTGTCTTTAAAAATACAAAGAAAAATGTTAAAAGAACTGTAAGAAAACATAATCTCATTCATATAGGATTTTACCTGAATTTTGTAAAAATCAATGCTATATGTATAATATTGTATATATATCTATAATATTGAGTTAAAGATTTTCTTTTTGTCAGAATTTTCTTCAAAAAGCAGTGGTGCATAACTTTTTTATGTCAGGTTCTGGAAGGACAAAAAACCAAAAAGGATGAGCTAGGTAATCAAGATCATCTGGCTGAGAAATGTAAATATGTTGTACAATTACAAACTGCTACCAGTTTAATACCCAGCGGTTTCAGATTGATTTGCCTGCTGATGTTTCTAGGACTACCTGTTTTTACATAAAATGTTAAAAATCTTGCCTGATTGCTCACTGGTCTGTTTAGCATTAATTCAGGGGCTGTACAGCTATTTCAGAATGCTTTTCCTACAATAATTCATTTGCAAAATGATCTGGGAAAATTGTTTCCTCCTTCTCCTGCTCCTCCTCCTCTTCCTTTTCCACTTCTTGCTCCTTTCCATGGGGTGCAGTACGAATGGACTGCTCCAGTGTGGGTCCCCCAAGAGCTATAATTCCTGCCAGGAAAACTGCTCCTGTGTGAGCTTCACTCCATAGGCTTCAGTTCCTGCCAGACCCTCCTCAAAGGAGGGTCCTTTATATTTTTAACAAATGTCACCCTACAACAGATATTCACAAAGATTAGCAACCACATCTGGTCAAGATGCTCCAATAACTGCATCATGGACAGGTAGACATGGTCGGTAGTTCGAGTGGGTCCTGCTGAAAAATGCATGGCTATAAACAAAAAGTGTACTGGAGGAATTGTCTGCTGACCTCGAAGGGTGCCTCAGATGATATGCATCTGGAGGTTGCTGCTGCTTCTCTTCCAAGCTGAACACTTGGAAGACGTTATTACTTTCCCCTGTTTTGCTTTCTCTCTTGCTCTCTGCTTTCTTTTTCTTTCTTTTTTCTTCTTCCCCCTCAGTCTCATAAGAAGTGTGCCATTAACTTATCTGTTTGGATATATTCACAATAATTTGTGTATCTGACATCATTGTGGATGTCCACAGCATGCAGTGAAGTTGAAAGCATGAGAAGCTTCCAGTGCCATTGGGATATCAGACATTCCCATGGACTTCTTGACTAAAAATTCATGTTCATTTTACAGACACTCCCTACAGAAAGTCATATATGCGCTGATAGTCTGTTAAATTCTTCCGGCTTCTAATAGTAAACAAAACTTCCTCTAGAAGGCATTTGAATTATTAATAGTATCTTTATGTTTTATAATAAAAATTGAAAATGATTTCATGTTGGAGTAACACTTACCTTTTCAAAAGAGAAACCTGGTAAAAGTTTAGTTCTTGAATCAAACTAATTGATTCAAAAATTTCCAAAAAAATGATACAATGAGCAATGTATGGATGCATTTCAGTTATTTATTGAGGTCCCTTGCATTAATGAACCTATGACACTTACTGAATTGCAACAAGTACCAATAAATGATTGAAACATTTGTATTAATTAAAAAAAAAAAAAAAAGGTTGGCATTGATTCAGGTATTCCACCTGAAGCATCTATTTTCTTTTTGCCTCTATTTTGTTTCTTTTTGAGATTTTGGCTGAAAAACTTCAACAGAGAAAAAAAGTCAGTACGTTCATTATTTTCATCAAACATAGGAAAGGATATAACTTTTCCTTAAATATTTATGTTAACACATCCAAAATATTTTTAGTTATCAGAAGTACAAATTGATTTTCAGCTTTTTTTTTTTAATGAAGTGAAAAAAAAAATGTTAAATGTAGTTTGTGAATTGTTTTGATGAAGGACAAAAGCAAATAACATAAACAGTGCTAATGCTAGTATTTGAGTATCAGTATTTTACAGTCAATATTGATAATTGTGAAATGATTTAAAATGTATCTGTCTCTTGTACAGATATCTGGTACCTTTTTAGGTGAAATGAATATATTGATACCTCATTTTGTGACTTAATTGTTATTCTTCTTGGTCTTTAAAATTATAATATATGGAAAATACTGCAGACTTCTATTCCCTCATGACCTATTGAGTACATGAAATATTGAGAGCCTTTGGCTTGCATTTTAATAGCTTGCATCTAGCCTACATTTGTCAGGCATTTGCTTGTGTGTTCAAATTGAATAGTGATGCTTTTAATTGTCACTTAATCAGAGAAGAATAAAATACTGAGCTGCTCAATGCCCATTTTTCACACACATCTTTACGTTTGGTGGATAAAAATATGGCCATAAAACTAGACTTCTAGGTTTCTAACTTTTGTAATCATTAACAGACATCTGAAAAATTGTTGGAAGCTACTTGGAGAAACTGAGAAAATAAAAGTAACTTCCATGAAAAAATGTCCTAATTTATCCAGTTTCTGGTTTCATATAAGTTCAGATGTGGTTGGTTCAGCTACCCAGATTTTCACTGAGATGCTGCAGCCAGCTCAGTAACACTACGGGCATTCTGTCTCACCATGTTACACATATGTTCTTTTTGCTCAGGCACTGCCCGTTTCCTCTTTTGATATAATCACAAAAATATTTGGAAGGGCTAGTTATGTTTAACATTAACCTTCTTAACACAAACATCTCTTACTATTGTTTTTAGTACTTTAAAATGTAGACAACCAAGAGGTGACAGTGGTCCATCCTGCATTTACTGTGTTTTACTGTTACAAGTACATGCTTTCTTTTCTTTGATAATCTCAATTATTTCAAAACAGATACATGAAATATTTTAAAGTTTTCAATTGCCTGGCATTCTGAGTATTCGAACAAAGTCTCAAAGGTTTCTGTCAGAAGCGGAATAAAATTAGTATCTCCTTTAAAGGCTTCATGATCTGAAGACAGTGAAACAAGTGCTTACAAAGACTGTGTTGGAATGAGTGAGACCAGACTAAGCTTTTGGTGCTCATGCACAGTGGGAGGCCACTGAGATTAATTATTTGGTTGGTGCTAATAGCACAGAAGTGGATTTGATCCCCTTTATGGACTATTGACTTCAGAGTTGGACTCAATGATCCTTGTGGGACCCTTCCACCTCAGAATACTCTGTGATTCTATGAATGGTTTATCTTGCTCTCCCTAGCTTAAGTATCCCCATATATAATGGTGCCTGGAGCCCTGTGGTGTGATTACATGCAGTTCTATGGCTTTGTGAGGTCCTTGTCCCAAAAAACCCACTCAAGTATCAGGGTTAAGATTGGTTACTGCTTTTGTTTACTGCTGAAATTATCCCATGATAACCACAGAGGAAGGCATGGAAGAGAAACAACAATGGCCAGCTGACAATAGGACCTGCATCAGACATAAAGAATGAGTTTTCCTCCTCCCACCATAAAGTTTTTCCCTGTAGGGGTTAGCAGGGCAGTGTATGGCTGGAGAAGCAGAAGTTTATTTTCACCTTGGCCTTGTTTTTCCTTCAACATTTCTGCTTTTCAATGAGCACTTGGCTGAGTGTGAGGAAGGGCTTCACATGGGGAACCACCTGATGTGAAAAGTGGAGCAAAGTTGGTTTAGGTATGTGACTACTGACAGAGAGCTTTTTTTGTCTCATAAAGAAACTCACGCTCCACCAGGGATATAAGGTAACAGGCTGGACTTTTTCCTAAAACACATAATTCTCCCCTTTGGCTTTTGTAAATTGAGGGCTGGATGGATGAGCCTTAAGGAATAAGACAGATCTGTACTCCATTTGAGGATTCTGGAGGATGACAAAACTGTTCCCATGTGCAGGAACCTAAAGACCACAACTGACATTCTCAAAGCACTGTTGAAGCTACCGTGGGAACTTCCCATAAAATAAGCCACCACAATAAGAACTTGAGATAAGCAACGACAGCAAACAGGAAGATTATTCCAGATGTAATGAAGGTGAAGGTTTGGTTAGCGCATCAGACAAAAATTCCCACTGTGCAGACTTCCACAACATATTCAGTGGGATAATTTACAGTCTTAACCAGGAGTAGCTACTTCCCTAGGCTGTTTCTGTGGTAAAAAATAATTTTATATCAGATATCAAATAAGAAACGAACTGATTTCTTTCCTCTGCCAAGGAAAAGCCTCTGAGGAGCAGATGATGCAGCAGCAGCCAGGGATCTCTCAAATGAGAGGTAGTTATACATAAAAAAATGAAGAGATGGTTTTGCTTACTTATGGGAAAGGTCCAGGACAGTCAGACATAGGTCATTGGGTCTTTTAAACATTGATCACAGATGATGAGGAAAATATAATCAGTAGACCATAAAACGGGAAGGCAGGTTTGAAAGAGGAAATGAAGGGTATGCTAAATCTAGAGACTGGATTTTTTTATAAAGAGCTGCTTAATACATACAGCTGCAGGTTGCATATATATGTGTCAATATAAATATACATATAAATTACATATATAAATTATATATATAAATTATATTTATACATATATTCAGGTTAGCCAGTGTGATGCTTATCTGCAAAAAAATGTTGTAAGTAGAATTGCAACTACAGACCTGTCAGCCTCATCTTAGTGCCAGGGAAGGCTCTGAAACAAATTATCCTGTGTGCCATCACAACCCCATGCAGTACTATAGGCTGGGGGAAGAGTGGTTGGAAACCTCCTGGCAAAAAAGGACCTTGGGGTGCTGGTCAACAGGCAACTGATCACGAGGTGGGAAAGTGCCCATGTGGCCAAGTAGGCCAATGGCATCCTGGCTTCTATCAGGAATAATGTGGCCAGCAGGAACAGGGAAGTGGTTGTCCCTCTGTACCATGGCTTCACTCAGCACTGGTGAAGTCACACCTCAAAATCCATGTCCAATTTCTTCCTGTCAAAAAAGATATTGAGTTACTGGTGCATGTCCAGAGAAGAGCATTGAAGCTGAGGAAGGATCTGGAGAGTAAATCATACAAGGAGTGGCTGAGAGAGTTGGGGTTGTTTAGCCTGAGAAAAGGAGGCTCAGGGGAGACCATATCACTCTCTTCAAGTCCCTGAAAGGAGGGTGTAGCCAGGTGTGGGTTAGTCTCTTCTCCGGGGCAACCGGCAACAGAACAAGAGGAAATATCTATGTCAGGGAAGGTTCTGGTTACACATGAGAAAGAATTTCTTTGCTGAAAGGGTATGGGCTGCCCAGGGAAGTGGTGGAATCATCATCCTTGGAAACAGTCAAGAAAAGATGTGGCACACTATGCCACTACAGTTTAGTTAACACGCTGGTGGTTAGGTCAAAAGTTGGTCTCAAATATCTTGGAGGTCTCTTCCCACCTTAATGGTTCTGTTGTTCCATGGTATAGTTCACATTATATTTGGCTCCGGCTGTGAAATGAGAAAAAATAGTGAGCTGGTGCTGGAAGTTGAAAATACAAGTTTTCTGGCACAGTTGCGCTTTAGCAATTTGATTTTTTTTTTCTGGTTAGTCTTAGTATGAACCACTCACTTCTTACATGCTTTCAGCAGATATCTGAGGCATCAGGAAATTTACTGATTTCTGTTCAGGGCCAGACCAACTCGTTACAGAACATGGCAGTACAATCTGTGACACCGTGGCTCCTGGAGCAGAGGTTTCTGCATAGTACATGAGAAAAGAAGGCTGCATTTGGGCCAGGGAGTGCAGAAAACCTGTAGTGGGAAGCCAGATGTAACATTTGCACCCTCAACTTCTGCGTACATAAACTTAGAGAGGACAGGAGCTGCAGGAGTAGGGAATAACTATGCTGTGCAAAGCTACTGCAGTACAGATTTTCTTCTAACAGTGCCTGCTAGAACCATGAGTTTGCCTTTTCAAAGGGATGGCATTAGAAGAGGAGAGGGCCGTCAGTTCATGACAGTACTCTCTACAGACATGTATTGTTAAAAATATCACAATAAGTCAGGATTTAATTTGTTCAGGGTTAGTTTGGTTATTTCACATGGAAATAGGGGCCTGTTAAGTTAGGGTTATCACTGGTGACTTGTGAAATCATAAAGCAATATAAAACCCCACCTGCAGAAGGTAAATCAGTGGTTTATATCTGCTAAATTGTTTCATTTTATCCTTTTTTCAGGGTTGGATTATGGGTCACAGTAGGTGGAGACCAGCTGTGTGATCAAAATATTGTAGCTTTGGCTCGCAGCAGGTTCTCTCTTCCTTTTTCTGAGTTTCTCTGGATGGAGTTTTATTAGAACTGAAGCTGTCCACAAGATCAGAACCATTAAAAGAGGAATCATGACTTGTGCTGTGTAAGTTTTGCAAATAGTTCCCAGTAGAATTAATAAGGTTGTGGCTTAAGTAAAACATAAAGCTCCTCATTATATGTTGTTCTACTTGGCTTTTGGGAAAAAGAAATTTGGATCAAATTGAAGTGAGATTTTTTTTTTCTTAGCCTGTATTTTTAAATTAACACATTTTAAAATTTGTACTTAAAAGATATGCGTAAGGTAATATATTTTTTTTGTCTTCAGATGTTTATAAATGCACATTGTTATTTTTCTATATCAAATTCAGATTTCTTTTGTTAAATAAGTCTTTTTAGAATTCTAAACTATGTAAAAAATAAAAGCACTACTTGTTTTTGCAATACCTTTGTCAAATCAGTGATATTAAAATGGCAATATAATTCATATTATCACAAGTATGAAACTATCAAATCCTATTCCACAGGGAGCATGTGAGGAAACAGTATTCATCTAATACCTAATGATAATCCTATACAAATATTCTGGTGTGTTTGCTGTAGCATGTTTATGATCTTGTTGTGTCTGGTCCAAGTTTCTTGACATTCTGAGTACCCCTTTGGGGAAATATGACATCTTGCAGTAATGTAAGCTGTGCATGTCAAAAAACATCGCCAATCTGCTTCTGCTACTCTGAGTTATAAAATTGGAAGAGCAGGCTGCTCATTTTTCAACATATGCAGGATGGTGATGTTTACAATACCAGCTGGAAAAGCAAGTACTTGTACAAAACAGTGCATGGAGATAACAGAACAGGAAGAAGAAATGAAAAAATAATAATAATAAAAAAGATAGCCTCTCACTCAAATTTTATATATGAAGCAAGACCCAAAAATAGGAGACAAGAGATCTCTGGTAGCACCCCTGAGTCTTACAGGACAAAATAAAATGTATCTGAAATACTTCAGATTCTGAAACATTTAAAGAACGGAAATATTGCTCATTTCAGGTTTTACTGTTCATTAAATGTATCCCCCCCAAAAAGCCCCACTCTCCCTCCAAAAAGCAACCAAACCAAACCAAAACCTACATTAAAAAAAAAATGAAAATAATAGTAAGAAATAAAATAACTACTCGGAAAATATATAAAATAGAATGTTAGCTTCATGAAGTTTCTTTACCAAACATTAGGAAATAAATTGCTAGGTAAGGTAAATAAAATCTTGTAAGTCTTTGGAGTAAGTCAGTCTTAGTTCCAGAGGGTTTGATGATTTCACGCTGGATCACAAGTTCAGCTGGTTCAACTAAGGATCAGCTCTAGTATAAACAGGTTATGGAATGGTCTGTCCTGATGTGATTATACTCCTTCGAATATTTCTACAGGCTCATCTAGAGCTATTCCAGAGATTTCTATATTTCACAAAACCTACTAACTTTATATTACTCTAAGAATATTTAGAAAGAACATAAAAGAACAATGGTATGATATTTTGCCAACAAAATGACATTTAACTGCATGCAATTTTTAGCAGCCATCCAGTATTTAGATAACAAAAGAAGAGAAAATAAAACCTCTCTTAAACAGCTTTTTCTGTTTATAAAAGGACATATAAATTATCTCCTAAGTGATATATGTTCCCTTTCTTAATCTAATTTTTGGCTATACATTTCTTTCTATACATTTCTTTTTTTTTATTCTGAACTTAATTAGAAATAAAATATGAGCACATACCTTAAATTTATAGTGCTAACCATTTGAATTTGGTAGAATACTTAGGAAGCATAATAGATTGAGTCTGTGTATGTATAGATCTATGTGCCCTCTGTCATCTTCATTTACACAGGCTTCTCTCTGTACTGCAGCAATCTCCTTTTCATGGTGCAAGACAACAGTGTAAGTCAAGCTGCCTAAGGAAAAAGAAAAAAAAAGGAAATGGAGTAGGATAATATATTCCTCAGCATAATGTTTTGTTGTTGTCGCTGCTTTGTTGTGGGTTTTTGTTTATTTGTTTGAGTTTTTTTTTACAGCAGTTAATTTTCTTCACAGTAGCTGGTGTGGTTTTGTGTTTTGATTTGTGCTGGAAACAGTGTTGATAACACAGGGATGTCTTCATTATTGCTGAGCTCAAGCAGTGTCATGGCCTTTTCTGCTCCTTGCTGCACCCCACCAGTGAGGAGGCTGAGGGTGCACAAGGAGCTGGGAGGGAACACAGCCAGAAGAGCTGATCCCAAAGTGACATTCCTTGCCATATGACACCACACTCAGCATATAAAACCGGGGGAAGAAGGACAAAAGGTGGGTTGTTCAGGGTTTTGGTGTTTGTCTTCCCAAGCCACTGTTATGGATGATGGAACTCTGCTTTCCGGGAGTGGCTGAACACCTGCCCGCCCAGGAGAAGTGTTGAATGAATCTGTTTTACTCTGCTTGCAGGCACGGCTTTTGCTTTCCCCATTAACCCGTCTTTATCCCACCTCAGAGTTTTGTCACTTGCACTCTTCTGATTCTTTCCCTGGTCCCACTGGGGCTGGGTACGTGAGTGAGTGGCTGCGTTGGGTTGAGCCGTCAGCTGGGGCTAAACCTTGACACACAACTGAGAACAAACTAGATATTTACTGCAGTCTTTAATAGCAGAGTTTACAAATTGGGTGGGAAATGTTTAGCATGTCCTGGGCAAGAAAGTATGCTCTTTAATTTTAGAATAATAGAGTGTGTTTTAGGAAAAAAAAAAATTGTTTAGCACATTTTGAAAACCCAAGAACTTTATGTAACATCTGAATGAAGAATTAGGCTTCTAATTTAGAAACAAACAAAAATGTACCACAAATCTATCAGGCATATGTAACATGTTGCAGATTGCAGAAATCATTCTTCTGAATTATAATAGTCAAAGCACTTGCTGATCTTACACCATTGTCTTTGGAAACACAAGTATCAGCAGAGTAAACCCAAGGTATTGTCATTCAGAGAAAATCCAAACATTAGTGTGTACAGGATGATGTAAAAACTGGGATAATCTTTTGGACTTATGGTTTAAAAATTGTACAGCTCTTCATAGGGGCATTTTCCCTGCTGCATTCTGCAAAAATGCAATAAAATAAAACTCTCAGATAATTAATTTTTTGTCTTTCCTTTAAATGAATGAATATATAACTACCAAAATAGTTGAAATTCAATCAAACAGTCATTAAGGGATACCGCTTTAGGAATCAAGTTGTCTTTTCAAAGAGGGAAGAGGATGGATATTTGAGACAGAATAGAGATATTAAAAGATATATTTTTCTTTTTTTAAACTAATTTATGAAACCAAGAATTGTACAGAGAGATTCAATACTGTTGTGTAGATTCGTTAGACAAATATTGACTGCAGTTCAAGTTCATATTCCATATTTCATAATCTATCAGTAGAATATTTAGACATGATGGTCACTAAATCAAAGTATGAATGTTGGTTTTGACTTCACATCAAATACCATCCCTGAAAAGGAAAGATGATATATAATATGTTATAAAAAATTTTTTTATTTCTTTTTTGTTCTGTTTTTCTTTTTCTTAGGATATCTGAAGACAAGATAAAGATTAAGAACAATTGAATTAAATATCAACCCAAAAAAAATCCAAAAAAATTCATCAGTTATGTAGAAAATTTCTGACTTTAGAAAAATATGGGTGAGTGATTAGTTCTAGAATTTAAAACTAAAACACAAAGATACAACTAGACAAAAATATCTAAAACCTGCAGAACAAAATAATCAGAAAACAGGAAATACTTACAGTTAAAATTAGATATTTGGAAAATGAAAAAATAATAATATTAAAATATATTTTTAAGAACTTTAAAACTTTATTTACATTATCTCTCTCTGAAAACACAAAAAGAATATTAGATACTTTATATTTATAGACATATCTTTGAGATGTGTATGGAGCGAAATTCACAACATATTATTCAAATAGAAATTGCTGCACTGAGACGAGAACTTAGATCTTCCCAAGACCTCAGCAGACAGGATATTGTAGTAACAGGACTGAGTTAAGTTCCACAGATTTTTAGATTTTTAAAATTGAAAAAACACATTTATCTCATGCAGCAGTAAGTTTACAGGGCTGTCCATCACCCAGCAATCCAATGGCATATCACGGAATATTCACTGCATTTCTCCCTGTATTGTGAAAATAGGTCATGAGCCCAAAGGACCCACTTGAGGTAAAACAAAAGTAGTGATCAAGTGCTCTAACATCAAACTCCTTAAAGTGTCACTTTTAGGGACAAAGAAAAGAAGTATTATAATTTAAGGTCTGCAATCTATACAAATATTTCCTCTTGAACATTTTGAAAATGTTTATGACCATATTTTACTTCTTCCTGTGATTAATTTCAGAATTTTTACATAAATATTTGTAGGATCAGATATGAAAATTGTGTTTTCCCTAGTGGTTTGCAAAAACCAAAAAGAGGTCTTGATTATATAGCATGTTTTGCTGATGAGAAGTGGGTGTCAGAAGAAGACATGAGTATCTTTATAAAAATTTGGTATAGACTTTTCTAAATTGTGTGGAAAGCAATTAGACTTTAGTAACTGACTGCTAGTTCTATAAACTGCTTACAAAATATAAAACAAAATAAGGCTTCCACCTTTCCTTTTATAATGGTAAACTGTTGTAAAACCATGGACAAAAATGGATCAAAACCCTATTCTTAAAATACTGTCAGAGATAAATTACTGATCATATAATGAAAATCAGACATGAAAGGCTCCTAAATAGTAATTTAAGGCTTATAGGAAATCAATATAATTTAAAAATGAAGAATTAATTCCCTTTTCTTTAAAAGAAAATGCATCAGTTATATTTTTTTCTTATTTTTTACTTCCACAATTAGCAGCAATTCAGTCAAATTCCATGGATGCAGCCTGCAATGGAACAAGGTGAATACTGCGAAAAATTGCTAATATATATATAATCTGACTTAATATGAGTGATGTAATTTACTGCCTTGAACCTTACATGCAATGCAAAACGGAGTAGGCCCTGCATAACCAAGGTAAGAAAACCTCTAATGTTCGAGCATCTAACTGGACATAAAAAATTTCTTACAATACCTCACCTCCAAAAGGGGAGATGGAAGATATTAAGACTTCTGTAACTGGCATATTTTAATTTTATGTGTATATATACCATGTATATGTGTATTATACATATGTATGTAAATATTTGCATATCTACTCCCATTTTGCTTTCTTATGGAAAATTTTGCAAGTCTTTATGACTGTAGCTGAAAGATTAGACAAACATACTGAGAGAAGGAAAAGTTAACATATTGAGGGAAAGGGAAGCAAGGGGAAAAACAAAGATCAAAATCTATAATTTTAATAATTAAAGGGGCTCTTAAAACACTAAAGATTATAAAAGAAGATAAAGAAGGAGTTAAGAGACCATTTTTACTCTAAAAGCAGTAAAGACATGATTAACATTTTAGAGGGAGGGCCAAGGTCTTTGATCCATCCAACAGTTGCAATATCAATTAATGTCTCATCAGAAAATAGTCCTAGCCTTTTCAGCTTCATTAAGAAAAGTGACATGGTTAACACTCCAAAGCTATACTTTTTTTTTGCCTTAAAAATAATTTTGAATGATTAAATGTATTTTACTAAAAAAATAAAAAAGAACCTGGGAGAATTTTCAGTGTAATGAAACTCAAAGTTTTGTTAATTTGTTTCAGTCAAAGAAATGTTTGATTTAAGTTGAGATTATTTTTTTCAGAATTTTTGTTTTACAAATTTTTGTTTTTAAACTCATCTTAGTTTTCATATAGAATTTTAAAAAAAAAAGTTTTTATTAAGAAAATTTACTAGATTTTTTCTAATTATAATATCTATACCTCTCCCATTACTAAAAACTTATTTTTGAGAGCATTACAGTAATATGGATGACTTTTTTAAGTATTAAAAAAAGCCCACTTCTTTTGTGAACAGTCTGGCATTTTTAAAAATATTAAAAATTAAAATTTTATTTGACTAATTTTGATATGCCAGGTAAATAACAAATCATCCCTGTCCTAAGACAGTATTACTACTGTATAACTGTACTGTTGAAGAAACTGTGCCAAAATGATCAGGAGGAATGAAAGAGTGATTAATGAGGCACAGCTGTCAGTTTTTGAGTTCTGAGGTAAAGGTTTAATAGTTCCTAATAGTTCCTCTGTTACAGTTATCTATTTCAGTATACAGCTTCTAATCAAAGGAGATAAACTCCTTGTAGCTGGTGCTTAGAAAGAAGTTCTGACTGCTCCAGTTTCACATTCTAGTCATGATTTCTAAATAAAGTCTAACAGTCTGTGAGATATGAAGACATTTTATGAAATAATAGGAAAATATGTGACTAATACCAAGTATCAGTGCATCAGTACCTTTATTATTATTTGCTGATGTATCATTAGCACTGTCAATAATAATTACACAACTTTTATTCCATGTTTAGTGAAAAGTATCTCCAAAGGCTGTCAGGAAGACTTCTGAGTGATCTAATACTGGAGGACAGATCTTTATGGCTAATAATTTTCTATGAGCATTAATAGGGGATGGAATTTGAAAACATCCTCCTTGAGGAGATGGAATACCAAAACAAGTGGGATGAGCCCCAGGGTGTGCAGGAGGCTGCTGAGCTGTGAGATGCCTGTGTTCCACACAGTTACGTTTTATTTTCTAACCTATGAAGGAATCACTTTGATTCAACAGATTATTGTAACTCTCTTCATTGCTATCTCAACTACTTGTGATGCATTTCTTTACCAGTACTTAAAACCTTTATGCGCTGATTTCTGTGTATATGGCAATTTTATTCAAATTTTAGAATAATGGAGATAAAACAGATATCATAATTATAATATCCCATAGCTTCACAGAAGGTCAAAAAACATGGTAACTCACCTATTTCGTGGCTTAATCATCCACTATGCTGCAATCACTGAGAATCTAGACTAGAACCAATAGTAAGTTTAATAATAATGACCTAAAAAGACAAGCATAAAGAACCTGGATATGCTGCATTTGATATTCACAGGGACCTTACCATGAAAATCAGGGGGAAGGAACTCTCCTTTTCCGACATTCTCCTGAATTCTCATTTGAATACAAGCTAGAGAAATGTCTTGCAGTTAAAAAAGAGTGATTTTCTTAGCAAAGGTTTTGTGCTGTAGCCTTTATTCCAGTAACACTGGTCCTTTTCAATAAATGTTTTTTTGCCCCTAAAACTAGGCTGCAGAACCTTTTTATAGCAATAGATTTTCTGCTGTTGATATATTGTTTGAGATCTTTACTCTCTGTGCATCAGATGGCTGTTCCATGGATATCACATTTTCTGCAGGACTGTTCCATTTTAAAAACAGAGAACAGTAAGAACTGAGGCAAATTTCTGTAAGATTAAATGCAAAAACAAAGAACATAAAATAAAAAAGAAAATCCAATTTCTAGAGTTATTTAATTATTAAAGTTATGGCAATGGGCCCAAGGGTGCACACATTGCCTGTGTGTGTAAATTAAATCAAACAAATAAAAAGAATTTTAATTGGAGACAATATTGAAGAAGAAATTTCCATTCCACCTGTTTTATTAAGACATAAAATAATGGCAATCTCCAAATGCACTACAAACCTTTCCCACAGAATTAATTTTTTTTTGCCACTCAAATAAAAAAGAGAAAGTACGTTTTCCAAAGAAGCAGCTCCATTAACATCCATGAGCAGTTATTTGGGTATTAAAGAACACATTTTAAAATGTATAAGAGAAAGAAAGCAATAGAGAAATAATAACACTAAAATCAAACACATTTTAACAAGAGATCGTGAATAGTGCATCAAAAGTAGAAACAGTGTTTCAAAAGTGTTTCAAAATACAGTGAGTAATCTAGATATGATTCTTTTTTTCAATGTCATAATTTTTATCTTAAAAAGTCTTTTTTTCTGTACTCAAAGTTTAATATTTCTGTTAGCCAAAGAAACTTACAGTTTGTTGTATTTCTATTGTCTCTATGAGTGCTATACCTTATTCAATGGAGTGTTTTGAAAGCCTTTTTGTTTAATTACTTGTTGGTTTTAGATTGTTGCTGTTTGTTTTGAGTGGGATTTTGGGGATTGTGTGTTTGGTTTGGTTTGGTTTGGTTTGGGTGTAAATTTTTACCTACCCTGAATATTTAACAACAAAAAACAAACAAAAAACCCCCCCAAAACCCAAAAATCAACAACAACAAAAAAAAGGCTATTTTTAGGTATGTAAAACATCACCAAGGGCTTTGAAACTGTCAGTGCCTTATATCGTTTCTGAGACTGGTATCCTGGCCAGTACTTTGCAGAAAGTTAACTTGGTCCTGGATGTAGATCTGAGTGCTTCTCTACATGGACTTTAAAAGTTATGCTTACACTAAGCAAAACCTAATTCCCTAACATTGCCCAGGCACTTTT
The DNA here is from genome assembly GCA_013400255.1 of Sitta europaea. Taxonomy (NCBI): domain Eukaryota; kingdom Metazoa; phylum Chordata; class Aves; order Passeriformes; family Sittidae; genus Sitta; species Sitta europaea. The sequence goes on along the minus strand of VXBS01004010.1, from coordinate 210,902 downwards.
GTGCTCTGGACAGAAGTCATTTAGAAGCTGCTTTTGGCCTTCCATCATTTTTGCAACTACCACCAAAGTGAAAATATTTATTTTTCAGGGACATTAAATTGTAGAGGTGTTACTTGAAATACTGACATCAACACCGAAGTCAGTGTAGCTTTTCCTTTCTTTCTTCATAGAAAGGAAGGCTGAAAAATTCAGCTAACATTAGACTCTGACCTGACTGATCTCAATATGAACAAAGTTTGAACAAATTCAAATGGGCATTTGAATTTGAATGTCATCAAGCTTGAAATGACTACACCTACCTATAGGAACAAAAGATCATAGGATAGTTCCAGCTGGAAAGCTGCTCAGCAGTCTCCAGTCCTACCTCTTGCTCTCAGCTGGACCAGCTCTGACATCTCTCCTGGTTGCTCAGTATTTTTGTTTGGATGGATCTTGAAACTTCCACAGACAGAGAATACACCACCTCTCTAGGCAGCCTGTCCCACTGTGCCCTGTCCTCAGGGGAAACAATATTTTCCTTACATCTTGTCACAGCTGCTCTTGTTCCAGTTATTTCTTGTCCTCTCACAGTACATCAGCATCAAGAACCCATAGCTGTCTCCTCAACAGCCTCTTCACAGCTGTTGAGTGGCTGCTGTAAGTTGTCCCTGAAGATAACCCTTCTCCAGGTTGAACTATTTAGGAATTGTTAAATTCCTTTCACCCACACCCCACAGTGCAAACTCTACAGCTTCCCTCCCCACAGTCCCCCCACCCCTTCAATGTCTTGGTGTCTCTCTCCTGAACTTATTCCAGTTGGCTGAAGTCTTTCTTGCACTGGGGCCCTGAATACCACCATATCCAGGAGCAGATCTTGATGCCAGGGGTATACTCCTGCTGTGTCTTGTCTCTGGACATTTGCCTGGGAAACACTAGCTGTAATTTTTCACAGCCTTGTAACAGTTGGTGGGTTTCCCCTGCTATATTTGACCCAATTTTGGCTGGGAAAGCATGTATAAAGGGGACAAGTGTGATGGATAGAGATATCCTTTAATTCATTGGAGTGACCACAAGCTCTCTAGGCAGCATCCAGGCTGCATGAATGCTCCAGCTCCTTCCAGAGAGCACATGGTCTGGGGGCTGCATTCCAAAGACCAGGGAATGTGGCTAACCTGACCAGATACAGAATTTACCTGACATAGGTGTCAGTCATGGTTTTGGGGCAGGGGCTTGACCTTATAATTCTAAGGTGCCAGCCTCCTGCTTCCCAGGGTCCTAGGCCCACTCCCCAGTGGAGAGAGGGCCTAGGACCCAATTAACTTGGGTTAATTTTGATTTATCCCAGCTAATTCAGTTACTGCACAACCTGGAAACCAACACTACTGCCATGATCATATGCTGGTCTGAACACCACATGGACTGGAGTCTCATGCAGATGGTATATGGTGTTCTGTACAACTGTAGATTTAGCCTCTAAATACCAAGGCATTCTTTTAGCATTTTTCTTACGAGAAATTGTGCAACTGCCACTGAAATTGTCTTGGTTAGAGCACAAAGCCAGTAACACCAAGGTTGTGGGTTCAATCCCTGTGTGGGACATTCGCTTAAGAGTAGAGCTTTATGATCCTAGTCAGTCCCTTCCAGCTCAATATACTCTGTTATTCTGTTTCTGAAATACCAGGATAATTAAGTCAATTAAGTTAATTAGGCATGTAATGCAGTATCTGTACTGGAGTGGTAGGAATGTTACATTAAAAGTATTTTTATGAAGATTGATAGACAGTTTATGCCTGCCTTGGCCCCTCAACTTCCTGTGGGTGCGTCTACGAGGTAATCCAGAATGTCCAGTTCCTTGCAGAGAGGATTGCTTGAGTTACCATTAGCTCACCCAGGTCAAATTCTGATAAGGCAAGAGGTACTTGAGTATATATTGAGTTATAGATATATCTGCCATATCAAGCTCCAGTACACTGTAAGGATGGCCATGATGTTACTGTGAGAATGGCATGTGCCTTCATTAACAAATTTATTTTGATTGTCAGTATCCCCCAAGAATTGTTTAATCAAAGACAGATCTCTGAGACACTTTTCTCTGTTCTACAGTACCCTAAGGGAAGCAGGATGTTCAGGCATGTATTTTTATTCACCATTCTGGGCAATAGTGGTACAATCCCATCAGAGCACCATTTTTTTTTAGGACTTCCTGACTCCAAATATTATTTCAATACTGAATATAGTATAATACTGTAAAATACAGTATGTAGTGTGTAGTACTAACATCCTGCAGGTCTGTGAGCTTGTCTCTGCAATGTTCTGCGACACAGCAGAGAACCATCTCTCCCATTAATGCTGTGATGTCCCCTTCTAGTTTTGGGGCTGTAGTTGAAAAGAAGGAGGAAAAGAGGTGCAGAGAAGAGATCCCTTCCCAGCCACAGCAGCAGTACATGCCAAGAGAACAGCTGCTGTTTTTTAGTTATTCCTTAGAGAATATGGTCCAGGAAGAGAATTAAATACTTTCAAAGTCTGTAGTATACCAAAGGTCCTTATTTGGCCACCTATCATCCTGCTGGTGGTGACCAAAGGCAGGCATTTAGGAATAACTTTAAGAAACAGAGAATTATTTGAAAACTGTCTGTGTTATTCCTGATCAGCAAAACCAAAAAACAAACAACAAAACTTCAGGAATTTTCTGAAATGGACAATACATCCAGACAAACAAGTTTAATAGTCAGTGATAGACAATCCTTCATTTGGTTAAAGCCTTTTCAAACACATTTATTCTTTTGTTTTCCAAATCATCCATTGAAAATGAGCTCCACAATTTAATTATGTTTCTTTGATTTAGCTGCCTGTTCCCATGTGTCCTCCTACTCTACAGTTACCCAGAATTTCCTGCTGACATTAGCTATGCAGCTGATGTTCACAGAGGAGTAAAAGGCAATTGTAGTGATCGTTAAACTGAGCATTGGAAGTTATTGCCTTTTATCAGTGGGGGAAAAATGCCCACAAATCCCAAGAAATATTATTTCTGCTTATCTTAGGCTATTGAAGGCATGGAATGTTTAAATAAAGATTGTGAAAATCATTGCAGGTGATGGGGACTCTTTTCAATTCAGCATGTATTGTTTAACTAATGCTATCAAGCAGTGCAGCCTGGAGACCTAACTGGGACAGATGACTGCATTTTTTATGCTAAGCTTGAAATAAGTTCCACAGAATCAAAAGTTTAATTTCTGATAGTGCCAGTTAAACCTAGCAATTTAACTGAGACTGAAACAAATGGAATAGCATGTAGTTTGCTGTGTTATAGGTCTTTCAGTAAGACCTCTATGATTTTTTATTTTATGTGGTCATAAAAGTGATCCCATAGCTGTTTTTTGTAGCTGACAGAATTTATTCTGCTCTCCTTGGAATAATTTTCTTTTCTTTGAACATTATGCAAGATAGTTCATACAGCTCAGCTGCTGCCCTTTAATTCCAGAAGGGGATATACTTCTTCAGTTCCATATGTTTACAACACATAAAAGCTTTGCAGACATTTTTGACACAAAAATATTTTAAATATTGCATTTATAATAGATATGTGTACTTCTAAATGCTTTCAAAACACCAGTGGTTCAGGATGCTGGATGATACTGTTGTTTTATCAAATGTTATTATCTCAAAACCATATTCTGAACTGAAATGCTATTATATGATGACTGAATCTGGTAAGTTAAATAAATTAACAGGTGTTTAGCTAGGTGTAACTACAGCTCCCTTACCTTGGATACTATCTTCAAGAGGACTTTAAGACAACAGAGGTCTATGCTGTCCTCTTTAGAGCATCACCTGCAGGGAAAATAGCAGGAGTGTATCATTGCTACCTCATAGAACAGTAATGTTGTTCTCTACTGCTTCTTGACCTCCACTGTGTTCTTTAGAATACGATGAGGAACTAACCTTAAAGCAGAACACACAAACTTCTTCAACTCAGATATCGAGTGTTAGTCTTACATGAAAAAATGCTTTAATGCCCTATAGCTTCAAGTCCTGTAGACTTGACGTCGCTTCTTGATGACAAAAAGTTTAAGCAGAGAAATCATCTCAAATAAACTACTGGTAAAAAAGGCCTTTCAGTTCTGACTAATTGTTTTTTCCTTATGAAAAATTGCTAATGCAAATATGTTTCACCAACATCCGCTATACAGTAAGACTTCATAATATTCACATTGCCAAATTACATAGAGCACATATATCAGCATGTACATACAAAAAATTAGATAGGCTCAGACAGAAATACACTTTATCAAACATGAACCTCCTAACTTTTCTGTATGTAGTGATTTATATATAGCATTGATTTTTTTTTCTGAGTGAAATATCCTTAGCTATTCCTAAGACAAATATCATTCATCTAGTGAATATCTTATGGCAGAAAGAAAAATTTTGTTTTCTGCCTAGATGCAGTGATATCCTTATCTAAACAACAGTGTGAATTTACAAAGAATACAAATGAAAAATAGCCAGAAATTGACAGCTTGAGCACCAGAAAATATTAACATCCTCCTTACTAATTGCTGCCATCACAAATTAATGAAAGTCTTTTAAATCTCTTGACATTGGTTATGTAACATTCTGTGGTTAAGGAACTCAAGTCAGTACATAACAGATGTCATCATTAATATGCAACTACATATGCTTACAGTGAACAAGATTTTGCAATTTGAAAATAATTCTTTAAAATCCTTAGCTTCTGCTTTTCCATCCAGGTGTTTTAAAGTGAACTGTTTTGACCTTTTGACTTTTTCCATGAGAGAGCATATTTGAACAGTATTTTAAAGATATGCTAAGTGTCTATTCTTAGTACAACCAAGATTATTTATAGTTTAACAGCTTCTGGTTTTTACTGGGTTTTCCCCTCCCCTTTTCCTAGGAATATTTGGAAACAGATTAAAACTTTCGGAAACCAAGTGATCTGTTACCACAGCTTAATTTCAGCCACTTACTTTTTCAAGTGTAAAAACCTATCCTGATTTTCTGAGTTCTGTTTCTTCATTGAATTACTTTTTCTTCTTCCAAATATTTATGGGTTTAATTTTAAATGAAAACAACTGTTTGCTAATGGTGTTTCCTGACTATGTACATGAAAAGTCACTCAAAGCAATACATCTCTCCTCACTTTCTTTACAGTGTCAATAATTAAGCGTAGCACTGGAAGGAGGGACTAATTAGAAAAAGGTTGGTATAAAACTGTATATGAATAAGAAATTGTTGTTACAGGTTTTCTTCATTTTTCATTTCTTCCTTTCTTTGCACACCTTTTGTCATGTCCCCTCTCTTCATCTCTCTATCTCTTCTTTCCCCGTGAATGGGGACATCTTCAACCTTGGTTTGTGATGGATTTCTTTCACACCTCACCCTGAGCTCTTTTCTCTCACTAACCAGGACAGCAGGAGTCTAAAACAAGTCAGACTCTAAAAGTACCCTCATGACAAAGATACACATACCCACTTTCTCTCTCACAGATCACAGCTTGGTCTCTTCTGTCCCTTTGAATCTCTCAAGAGCCCCCAACAGGGAATTGATGTCATTTCTCCTGGCAAAAAAAAGTTGATGTACATCTGCCTTAGGGACTTGGGACTTATGCCTGAGTCACTGATGGGAATGTGACTGAACATCAGTGAATTTGAGGGGACATGTCCAGAAAGAGAACTGCACATGAAAGGCTTCCACCTTGCACATAGTCACAGGTTCAGAGTCTCTCAGGTCACCAGAGATGTTCCTGGCTGGTTTGATGGAGACTCCATGAGTTGTGGCTTGGAAAGCAGATTGGGTTGGTGAGAGCCACATTATATCTGATATAAAATAATAATACACCACTTCTTTTTTTCACTAAGAGAATCAACTGGTTGGTGTTGAGTGATAAAATACACCATAGAGACAGAACCCAGCCTGTCCTGCTGTTTGTGATTGTTTTGTTTCAGCTATACAGGGCTTGTGTTTCTTTGCAATACTCCACACAACCTTTGTTGGGTCAACTCTTCCTTGTACCACATCTGCCTGTACTGTTACTTCAGTGTCATCCACAAACCTGGTGAATGTGAATTCAATCTCATTGTTGAGATAATTTACAAGGACACTGAACAACATCTGACCAAGGAAAAACTCCTGGAAGTTTCCAAATCTGATTTCTGTTAGTGGGATTTTGAACCACTCATCCTTCAAGCTTGGTAGTTTAGATAAATTTCTCCCCAAATAATGCTCCACCTGTTTATCAGAGAACTTGATAACTTGTTTATAAGGATATTGTGGGAGACAGGTCAAAGACCTTGACAAAATCAATGCAGATGACATCCACAGCTCTATCTTCATTCATTCAGCAAATTGTTCCATTTTAAAAGGCAACCAAGATGGTCAAATATGATTTAATCTTAGTAATTTAGTTTTAGCTTCTTCCAGGCACCTTCTGCATCTTCCTATCCTTTGTGCTACTGAGACGTCCTTCCCTGAGGAATTCTTTAGTTTTCACAGTGTTTTGGTTTGACCAGCCCAGGGAAGTGAGCTGGCTGGGTTTGAGACTGGCATTTTATTGGACCAATGGGAAAGCATTTTCTAGTTGTTATTCCCTTTGCCAGCAGCCCGGGCAGGTCTCTTTGCTCCCGGCTGTCAGAGCACACCCCTCTGCCCTCTCCCGGCCCTGGGCTGAGTGGTGGGAGGGGGAGGCCATGGGGGCCGGGCAGCCCCAGCTGATTTGGGAACATCTGCGGGCACAGAGTCTGCTCTGCTGCTGGCCCGGGCTGAACCTGCCTCTGTGTGCCTGGGCAGAGAGGGGGAGGCACGATGATGCAGGCCAGAACACCTGATGAGACCGAGGGGTGGAGAAAGGAATTTGGGATCTGTCCAACATTCCCACGGCTGCCTTTTGGGCCTGAACTCTCTGAGAGGTGTCCCCCCCACCCCCAGCATGGCTGTGGAATCTGACACCATAGACTGTCGTAGCCAGACACTGTTTCTTATTAAACTTTTTCATTGCATCAGTGCACAAATGAGACCTGGAAATCCTCCATCCTCTCTCCAGTGAGAGAAAATTAGAATATAGATGTGTAAAGACCACATGAAGTATCAAAGTCAGTCAAGAAAGAGTGAAAGTCCAGGTGGAAGGAGTGTAGGAAGTTGCTTTTGAGCTATAAAAGACTTGCAAACTATGGTAGTTGATTATAACATATTGAAATGTTTCCTTTAAATGATAAAGAATTATGGGAGAGATAAAAGAGTTCAAATTGTAGACCTGAGCAAAGGAGTGAAATGTTGAGGGGACTGTTGATTTCATGAGAAGTTGAACAGAGAGATGAAGTGATAAAGACTCTGCCCTCAAAAAAGAAGTGAATCTCTGTTCCTTAGAGGTGAAGGTGGTCCCAAAACCAAAGAGAACCTTTGTTTTGAACAATTATCTTTAAAATAAGACCCTGTACATCGATGTGGCCCAGAGACACAACTGTGAACATGAGAGAAATTTCATGAACACAAATATCCAGGCAGTTGCATGTTCATAAAGAATGGATCTACAAGAGAACTGTTTTCTTGTAGAAAAAATAACCATAGCGAATGAGAGGTGCTTCCCTCCCTAAGTAAACTGATAAAAAGACTGTTTTAAAGGTGAAAAACTGAGTGAGATTTCTGAGTGTTGTTTTCTTTACATTGTTGGTTGGGAGAAAAGAAGGTGTGGGGAGGGAAGAAGAGTGTTTTGAAGGTTCCATCTTCATTCTTGTTGTTTTTCCTTCTTTTAGTGTTACTTAATGAAGTCTTAATAGTTTTAAACTTAAGCCTGCTTTGCTCTTGATTGGAAACTTTAAAATTGGCAAAAATGAAACCAAAACAAAAATTGGTGTTTCTGCCCAATTTCAAATTGAAACCACAACATGCTGGAACTGAAATAAAGGTGATGGTCTGCAGTTTCTCTGACCTTTATTTTTTCCTCAATATTTGTAGTTGGGCAAAATATTTGCCCTTTTCTGATTACTTGGCTTCTCCAGATGCCATGGCATTTCAAAAATTATTGATAAGAATTATTTTGTTTTCATGTCAGCCAGCATTCTCAGCACCCTTGGATACATCTTGCCTGGTCTCATGAATCTGTCTTTGTCTACTTTGTATGGGTTGTCCCTGACTCAACACTTCTCTATCATCAGTAGTTCACCATCTCCCTTATTTCTGCTCGGTGTTAGAGACATGGGACTGAGGACTGAGGTGAATGAGGTAACTATTTGGGTCCTTGTTGTGGCATTTATGACTGACTTGCTAGTTCCAATTAATATTTGCCCTATATCTTCCTTGTATTTTTACTTTATAGTAGCATTTACAGAATACTTTCATGTTATTCCTTATATCTCTTATCAGTTTGAGTTGCAACGGAGCTTCTTCTCTCCTCCCTGCACTGTTGCATGTCCACCTATTTTTATGTTTTCATTTTGGAGACTCTACCTTTTGCCATCTCTCTGTCTTTTCTTTTCCTAAAAATCTGTCCAAACCCATTTGTCCTGCAAGGCAAACTCCAAAGTGATCTCTACTCTCTATTTCCTAAGCATGTTGAGATCTGCTCTTCTCAAAGGCTGTATTCAGTCTTTGTCTTCCTCATCTTCAGGATCTTATACTACACAAACTTGTGATGACCACATTGCCAAAGCTGTCATTTATATGGAAGTGTCTAAACAAAACTTTGTTACGTATATGCAGTTTTCTAGTAGAGCAGCTCCTACATAATAAGTATTTACTAATTGGGATTGGTTTTGGAAATTTATATCAGTGAATTCCAGAAATTTCATTGCTTTTTTACTTCTGTGTTGCTTTCCAACAAATACCACGTTGAAGCTGCTGTGAATATCAGGGCCAGCAGGTGTGAGGCAAGATTGTTACATATTTAAGAGTCCTGGTAGTAAATAATTCTTCTAACCCAGACCTGTGATTTCAAGGTCCCTTTTCCTGAAGCTGAATGTTATGAAATCATATCTTATGCTCCAGTCTACAACTGATAACATCAATACAATCCTTCTCACTTCTGTGTAGCTATCTTGGCTTCCTGAAGGAGTGGCAAGACGGAAAAGATTAAAGACCAAGACTAACATTTGAGTAACAAGAGGCATACAGTATTCTTGATGGTCAGTAGTTTTCTACTTTCTCACCTCCATTTGTCCACCTGCTTTTCCTGTTCACATGTAGCAGACCATATGCATCCTGAGCACACACAGAGATGCCACACGATCACCTTCTAACATACTGCAACAAGTGAGCACAGCAGGACTTTCACTTCACTGGCTTTCCAGCAGTACAGCTTTGTTTATGCTAGCTTTGAAGGTACCTGTGTAGCAAAAGGTCTATACTTTAGCTATAGCACTCATCTGCATGGCTGTGGTAGAGATTTCCTTATCATACCTCAGCATGTGTAGGTAATTTCTTTTACTTTATGTGTGTATTTAAATGTTATTAGTATTTTAAAATACTACATGTTTATTTTGCTTATCCCAAAAGATGTAAATTTTAAAGATTAATTTTCCTGCTTTACATAAAATTCTGATTTTATGATTTTTAAATTTTTTTAATGATTTTAGAGTTGTTTAAAAAAATCAAAACATTTAAGTGGTTTTGTATTTTGTGGAGAAGCCCATGTCTTGTGTCTTTCTAAATGGAGCAATAATTTTTGGAAAGAGCTAGGTGTCATGTAGGTAGTCAATTTGAATCTTTGTCTACACAATCTTTTAAACCCAATTGCAGTAGTCTTGTTACATCTGTTTTTTTTTTACTTTGGAACAGATTGCCAACCATAAAATATATCTGTACAAGTAAGATATTATTCATAGAAAGCAAGCTGATAACACTGAATGTGTCTCACTGGTGACCCAAATCCAGTTATATCTCACCTCTAGCTTGAAAAACTTAAGCATTAACCCACTGTGCCATGCAACCATCCTCTACCTCTGGCAAGCTAATGAATGATTCAGTAGTTTTCATGGCTTCTGTTCAATGTTCTACCTCTGCAGATGGAGACACAGTTTTAAAATATTACAAGTGGAACATGCTCACAAAAGCAATTGGTCATTAATCCAAAGTATTTGAAGTATTTTCTTCACATTGTCTTTACCCCCAGAATCTCTTAATTTTTAATTACCAGTTGATCTTATACTGCAGTATGGGTAAAATGTTCTACAGGAACTAAGATATGACTTCACCTTATTCCAGTATGATTTTACTTCCACAGGGAAAATACATAGGGACTCTTGAAGCACTAACTACCTATGAATAAATAATTTCCATAACAAAATGAGGAGAGAAAGTATAATTCTGATATTAAATTTAATCTGTTACATAAAGTGCTGGTTTAACCTTTTCGGTATGTGACACTACAGAAATACCGGGATCACTTTGTTTGCTATGCAGCACTGAAGATAATTAAGATATTTTATCCATCCAACCAGACACACCAGTATAAACAGAAGTATTTTTGTTATTTCTAATCAAATACATGGCATGAAAAAGAACATCTGGTGTTGAAAAGAAAGAGAATTTTAAACCTACTTTATTGGAAATAGTCAGTGCTTTCCTAAAGTCAAAGCAGTTTCTGTTCATAAAGTTCGGAGACCTGGGAGTCTTCCCAGCTGTATTATCCTGTGCCTTCTCATTGCCTACTTTAAAAGGAAGCAAAAATGTGAAGTAATTGTGCTGAATGTTATTTAAAAGTAGCCGACATTGTACATGAGGCCATGAAGTTCAGTTCTTTCATTTATTTCAAACTCAATTATGCAGATATAAAGAAAGTGCTTAAGGCTGTTACCTGTTTTGCTCTCATTGATTTCCAAAGGAGAGAGGAGGCCTAAATTCATTAGAAGTTTGTGGAACTCTTGTTTGTAATCATTATATAGTCCAGAAAATTGGGGCACATTTTATTCCCTTAAAAAAAGGTTGTGCAGCATGTGTTAAAAGTCTTTTTCTATTAAAAACAAAGGAGTGAGTGTGTCAAAATTCCACATTAATTCCCAAAATAATATGAAGTTCCTCCAGGGAGAAAATTCTGCTGTTCATTTCTAAGTTATATAAAATATATCTATTTTTGCTGGCCACGTGCCCCACTCTGTCTTTGTGCCATTTTAGATTTAAGATTGTTACTCTACTTTTTTTCTTTCAGATCAATGAATAGAGGCCAATGTCTATCTTGGTAGCTACCATCATAGGTTTACAAAACCACCCCTAAAAGTTTGGTTTTCTAGATTCTCATTGTCATAAATCCGCCATGTCAACCTGAGCTTCAAGGTATAACCTAATTTGAGAAAAATTAACGTTGCTTTCAAAATGAGTATTAGCCAGCTTAAATGTCAAGAATAGATTGACTCTAACAAATGTACAGATACTTAGGAAATTATTTTTAGAAGCATCCCAAACTGCTGAATAGCTCCTTCAGTGTCACATAATGCAGAATATCTTGGTCCCAACCCATCCTAAAATTCTACTTGATTCTGAGAGATGCCAGCAGTCTGATAGCCACTGCCCATATTACTACTGCATTTCACTTTTTGCTAGGAGTATGCTTCACTTCACACAAGACAAGAGGATTGGTACCCCACAGTACTTACATTCTGATTAGTAAGAAAAGGAATAGAAACGTTTAATGTTTTTTTCTATTATTTTTCTAGCCAATTAACCTCAGAAATTGAGTCCTTTTTTTTCCTGTAGAATAGCTGTATTTGGATATTTTTGTAATACACTGGTTGTTTCCTATAATTCTCCAATGAATAAATTGTTACAAATGCTGTTGTCAGGCCATTCACATTTCTCAGTATGCAGCAGGTTTTACATACACAGAATGTTTAATTAATTTTCTGATTAATGGGCTTCTTTTATTATGCTACTGCCATTTGGCAGCTGTTTTGACAAAACTGCCTTCCTCATTACAGAATTTCTACTTGTGAAAGGAAGTCAACCATAGCAAATGGGCTTATTGAATTATCCAGCTCACCAATTATATAGTATAAAATTATTCATCCTGATATAATTTGATCAGGAAAAATCATTTATCTTTAGTAACTGTGTTAAATTAGATATTATTCTGCTGGATAGGTGCAATTTTGCAAGTGTCTGTGCTTAAGAAACTTTTTTTTCAATTTACTTGAACACTAAGTTATTGCCTATTTTCTGATTTCACTTTGTTACCAAAAAGGTTAGTTTCTGAATAATCACTCCATTGAGCCCAATTCATTCAAAGAGTGAGAAGCAACACTTAGCCATTTTAGAGAGAAATGCCAGATTGATACATATCATTGGCAATGCAATTTTCAAAGATCTGACATAAAAGTATTTCTGTCTGTTAATAAATCAGATAATTTTATTTGAAATTTCAACTTTACTTGTGTGCTTTGCATGTATTTTGGCACTATTACAGCAACTCCGCAATCAACACTGGCAATCGAATTTTTACTCCAATTTTATTCAATCTAACACATTCAAAATTAAGCTCACTTTCTATACATCTGGATCTTGTGGTTAACCTACATTATCTCTCTTATAAACAACCAATGCTTGACGTGTGTGGAAGAAAAGTGCAATGTTTTAAAAAACCCTAAAGGTCTAACAGAATATTGTGGACTACAGTGAACAGTTGGTTAAAAATAAATATTTATTATAGCTTAAATTGAAAACCATCACAATTTGTCTTATGCTCCACAAACAGTGTAAACCAACCCAGAAATTCTTGCTGAAGAAGAAGTGTATGGTTTATTTGGGGTACACTCATCTGACTATAAGCTCAAGGATTCTCCATTCACTAGAATCTGCAAATTTCTCAATGCATAAATGAGTTCTTTATTTTCTTTGTACAGTTGGATAAGTAATGGTATAATGACTCTAACTGAGTGCATGGACATAGGACTGGTGTGTCTTCCTTTAGTCTGATTATGGCTTTACGGCACTTTTGGATTTTGCCTTCTGTGACTTCAAAACCTGCACTGCTTTTTGATTCTTCTCTGCTTTCATCTAAGGGCACTCTCTTCTCCTCCACCAGGTTTTTATCATACTACGTATAAGAACAAGCACTCTGTTATTTGTCAGGCCTGACCCATCATTCTCAGCATCTCATTCAACAGAAATTGTCAACAGTGAGAAGAGTGACAATTATTCCATACCACACCATGAAGTCATGTTTACCATGTCCATTTACCTTTGGTTCCATTGCTTTTAGTGTCTGATTAATCAAAAGTATATCAACAAGGGCTGGAAATACCTAGGATAGCCATGCTAGGGTTCTACAGTGGTTATTTTGTGTACCTGGAATTTAGTTTAGCTGATGTTAGTGTCAGCTGTGTCTTAGATATCCTTGATACACATATATACATAAGTATAGCTGAGTTGCTGGAGCCTACTGTCAATGAGATAATTATCTCTTGATTGCCTGTACTTGTTCAGGATCAGTTTTTCTCTGTATAAGGATGATCAATAATTTCTGTTAATTGAAAGATACTCCTGCCTTCATGCTGTTGCCTTGACATGGGTGACAGGTCTCTACACTCTGGTTCCAGTCCAGTGGATCACTCTCTTTTTGAAGCTGTCTGGATTACAGATCTGATGCAAAGTAGGTCAAAATATCCACCATGGTTTTCACTGAGGGTAACAGGCTTGCAAGGTTTTGCACCATCTGTTCTTCCTCCACTGCTATGCACAATGGTTAGTTGTTTGGCATTTTTGTTTATTTGTTGGTTGGTTGGTTTTCTGTTATTTTTTTTTTTTCTTTTTCCCACTGACTAGATGCAGATAAAGATTATTCTTAGTTTTACTAGAGATGCCTTTGGGTCTCATATCCTCATTCAGTGTTGCCCTGAAGAGATGAAATTTATTAAGATTGATGAGAGCACTGCATTAATCCCAGGCCTTGAACACCCTGGAAAGGAGTTTATGCAAGCTGTCATTATCAGAGCCAGCCATTGCTGTTCTCAAAACTTCAAAGTTTTTCTGCAGGATAGACTGTCACAGTGTTGTTTCTGGGGATATCAGTGTATATATTGCTGTCACTGGCTTTGTAAATTTTGCTGTGGTTCACACAGTCTTGTAGTCCACAGTTTTTTGCTGCATTCTCACGCACTGTATTCTCGAAGTTCCTTGGTGCTGCAGGAAAATAACTAAGTAGCAAGTTGGAAAATGAGCAACTGTCCATCTCAATATTTGTACAAGAAGAGTCCATCCACCCGGGTAGCTCAAAGAGGTGAGGGGAGGGACAGGTGTAAGAATTTTGTAGGGCCTGAAAACACTGCTGCACTAGTACAGAAAACAGAAAAATCTTTTAGGTCACTGTAATTATTAAGCCATTTATTATCTACATGTGGCATATTATCTATAATGTTTAACTTATTTCTAAGAATTTTATATTGTAGGCAAGTTTTACTAACAGAAATACGAAAAATTAATTACACCTTGATAGAATTAGTTCTTTCTCCCTCAACTATTTTTCGTTTTCTGCTCTGTGTGTCTGTATACACTTACTCTTATGTAGACTCAGTATATACAAGTCAAAGAGCAATAAAGCAGAAGCGCTGGTGCCTAGTGAAAACATATTAACAATGAAGAAGTGAGCATCCATGACCAACAGCTTTGGATTGTAACAAACCAGTTGTGTCATGGCCATGATCAGATGCTGCTTTGTTGCCTTGAATCAGGTGACTGAGTTCAGTGACTCAGCCTGAGAAAACACATGGGTGCTTCAGTGTCTCCCATAACTGACATGTACTTTTGGCATTTCCATATGTTTCCTGAAGGTTATTTGCTCTTTTTGCCTTTAACAGGGTTTTTAAAATTTTATTTGTCAAGATTTGTTAGTCTAGATCCTTGAGAATAGCATAAGCACTGGGCTAAAAGTTAGTGAGTAGTTACAGACATCCCTGACTTAAACTGCTGGGGTGGCCTCTGTCTCCCTTGTCCATTTCAAAGAACTTCAGCTCAGTTTTTGAAGTGTCTGGAACNCTTTCCTTTCCTTTCCTTTCCTTTCCTTTCCTTTCCTTTCCTTTCCTTTCCTTTCCTTTCCTTCCTCGTGCTCTTTTTTCTCCTCACCCTCAGCTCCTTGCAGACATTGCGTGGCACATGGAGGACAACCAGGGGATCAGGCCCAGCCAGCATGGATTTCAGAAAGGCAGATCCTACTTGACCAATCTGGTCTCCACAGGGTGACCTGCTCTGTGGGGAAGGGAATAGCTGTAGATTTTGCCTTCTGGGACATTAATAAATCCTCTAACCCTGTTTCCCACAACATTCTCCTGGAGAAATTGACTGCTCATGGCTTGGGTGGGTATTCTCTTTCCTGGGTAAGAGCGGTGGTGAATGGCGCTGCATCCATCTGGCAGCCAGCCATGGTGGCTTTTGCCAGGGACAAGAGTTGAAGCTGTTCCTGTCTCATATCTTTATCGACCATCCAGCTGAGGAGATTGAGTGCTCCCTCAGTCAGTTTGCAGAGAACACCAAGATGGGCAGGAGTGTTGATCTGATGGAGGGCAGGAACAATCTACAGTGGGATCTACAGAAAGTGGATCAATGGGCCAAAGTCAATGGTGTGAGATTTGACAAGGCTGAGTTCTGGGCCCTGCAACTGGATTAGAACCGCATGCAGTGCTACAGACTGGGGGCAGAGCAGCTGGAAATCTGCCAAGTGGAAAAGAACCTGGGGGTGCAATCAAGAGCTGAACACGAGCCTACGTGTAGCCAGGTGGCCAAGGAGACCAGTGGCATCCTTCCCTGAATCAGCAATAGTGCAGCCAGAAGGACCAGGGCAATGGTTCCCCCACTGTACTTGGCACTCTTTGGCCAAGTTAGGATCCAGTTTTGGGCCCTTCACTACAAGAAGGACATTGAGGTGCTGGAAGGTGTCCAGAGAAAGGCAGTAAAGCTGGTAAGGGGTCTGGAGCACAGGCTTATGAGGAGCAGCTGAGGGATCTGGTAATTTTTAGCCTGGGAAAAAGGAGAAGAGTGCTCTACAACCAGCTGAAAAGAGGCCATAGTGGGGAGTCAGCCTCTTCTCCCAGGTAACAACTTACAGGATGAGATGAAAAGGCCTTAAGTTGCTCCAGGGGAGATTTTGGTTGAATATTAGGAAAACTTTCTTCACTGAAAGGGTAGCCAAACACTTCCCAAGGAAGTGGTTGAGTAACCAGCCCTGGAGGTATTTAAAAGACCTGTAGATGTGGCACTCTGGGACATGGTTTAATGGCAGACTTGACAGTGCTGAGTTAACAATTGTTCTTGATAATCTTAGACATCTTTTACAACTGTAATGATTCTGTGATCCTATCAGTGGCCTACACTGGCCATGTAATTTTGGATTTCTACCTAATTTTTATTTGAAAATCAAACTATGAACAGCTTTTCTTAATGTGAATAAGTAAATGTAAGGTGTTTCTCAAGGTGAATTGGCTCTCCTCATGTGTGATGAGGAAACTGTTTCCATATGAAGCTCTGGGAGCCTTTCTCTCCATCTCTCATTCTCAGCAAACACAACAAATTTCTTCACAGGTGATTTCCATGCTACACCTAGCATTCTTGACTGTGACTGTAGGAAAACACTATATATTACAAACTTGAGGTATAAACCTTGGTGGTCTTTGTTCAGTGTTGCCTTCATACTGGGAAGGAACAGTGAGAAGAATAAGAAAGCCTGGTGTAGCTGTACTTCTGAGAGGGTACACCTGGCAGCCATACAGAGGTGAGCAGCAGCCTTTGTGGGTTCATAGCTTTACAGTATCAAAACATAAAGCTCTGTAAATCAGAAGAAAAATGGTAGCTACAAAAATTCTATCCCTTGTTATATACCCCAGGCTTGACCTCTTTGAATTCACTCCATCATAACTTCCATGATTCAATCTGAGATGAGTCCTGCTGGATGAGAGAGAAGGAGCAGGTCTGTTGTCACCATATAGAGCTGTTTGAAGGGTCCCTCCGTGATCTGGCTGCTGCTGCTGCTGCTTGGTACAATATATGACTTTAAGTGGTGCACAAGTGGTTTTCAATCTTCAAGAGCAACAGTTCCAGGTCAAGCTGTACATAACCGCATTGTGTCCACCCACACAAAGAGTTTAAGTGGTGATTGAAACAATATCTCATCTCATTTCTATTTACCAGGTTAAAGGAAGTTTCTCTCTGGAGCTGGCTCTCATCTATTTGCAGCAGGAAATAAATTTCTTTTAAAAATGAATCAAAAAGACTCTCAGGGCTGCCAGCACAGGTCAGTGTAAAATGATTCTATAATACTTAGTTATTGCAAAGGTTTTTTTCTAAGCACTTTATCAGAAAAATACTGAAAACCCCTCAAAAATAATTCACCCTCTCTAGCTAGTTTGTACAGACCTACTTAACAAAGTGAAACTTTATTGAACTTTCTTCTTGCCTTCACCAAATATTTCAGTTTTGTATTTCAGAATACATTTTTATGGCAATTGAGAATTTAAAGTAGCCGCTTAAATGACTATTAGCACTATAAAATCTTGGATATAAGGTGACAAAGCATTGAGATGAGATAGCCCTGAATTTTATTAAATCAGTTAGGATTTCACACTTCAGATGATGTTACAGGTACATAACTTAAACTGTCTGCCCCCATAGAATACCAGAGAGGAGGAAAGTCCATGAACATTGTAGGTTTTCTCCCTCTAGGTTTTTTTCCGGCTGAATAGAATTTCAGTAATTTGGCCAAATTGAGCCCTAGTTGTACTAAAGAGATTTTTTCCATTATTTTTTTGTTATTTCTTAATGTAGTTATGACACTGCAATATTAATGGGGAAAATGATAAGTATATGCCTCTGCTTGTGAGATGCATAAACAGCTTTTCTCCTAAAAAGTGTAGAATTTCCTATACTTTCTATTGACTTTTAGGAGTTCACAGATTTTGGTTTTTTTTCTGGTATTGAAATCTAATATATATGTAAGGGTTTGTATGGTTAAAGACCAGTTTCCCAACAATATGTCTGTATCTGAAGCTAAACTGTTAGAAAGCTAAATCACATCAGGAAAAAGAGAAACTAATTGAATGAAAACCCCAAACAAACTAACCAACTTGTCCCTAATTGTCTTTGTTGTTTTACACAAAAGAAATTGAAGTACCAGATAAATATTTTATAGTGTGTAATATTTTCTTTTTATTGTGATGTAAAAATAATGACAAAAGTTAGACCCTTTACCAGTCTAGAACTTAAAGATACGTTTTTTTTCAGGTTAGCTTTCAATTAGTGTAATGGCTTGTCATTAGAACTGGGTAAGAAATTTTCCATCTATAACAGAACTTGTAGGTCTCTTTAAGTACTTCAGATGTATTACTAATTCAACCAGCAAAGTTCAGAGTGACAGCAAAATTCCAGAAAAATCAAAGGTGTTCCTAAGCAATTGACAACCAATTATAGTGTACATGTGTTTATCCTATATCTCTGTCACACATTTATGTCGTATCAGTAGGACAGATCTCCATGAAAACAGCTACTTATACCTTTTATATCATGGCTTGTGCTCCTCAGGACAGGACCCCATAAGTGCTCAGCAAGGAGAAAAACAAACTGCCTAACAAATAAACTCAGCAAAGCTGCTCAAAATCAGAAATGAGACAAAAAGTTATAAATCTGTGTAATACAATTTCTTCTGCTGTGTGTTTTGCAACAGTTGCCAAAGGCTACCAGTTCATCCTCAGATGGCATTCCTTGTTAGGTCTCACTTGTGTGGGGCAGTGCGTAGCTGGAGCAGCTTGCTCAGTGTGAAGTGTCTGTTCTGTACAGACCTAGGTGGTCAGAAAATGGAGGTGGTCACTTGGAGACCGAGTGTCTTGCCTCAGTGCTGCTCTGTGCAAGTAAAGCAACATCACAGGTGTCAGCAGCAAGACAAGAGTGCCTAGAAAACGGATTGAATGATCTGCAACTTTTTATTGGCAGCTAATGAAAGTCCATATAATGAGCTTCCACTTTACAATCTTCCCCATGATCATGTCATGTTTCAAAATCACCCCTAATGCTTTGTAATATTAAAAAACCCAAACAAAACCCAGTTCAAATATTACAGAGAGACACATAAGAAGAGGACAGTAGAAATCACAGGTGTGGGTAACCCTCTCAGGTGATTGAATAGCAAGGAATTTGCCAGTTGATAATTCTTAAATGTTTACAGAAAGAAAAACAACAAAATGTTCCTCTCCCACATGTGTGGTCAACTGACTAAAGCAGATTAAACTATACCTTGTTACATCATGATGCAAATTTGCTAATAATACTTAATTCCTGCAAGTAAAACTGTCAATAAAATATCAAGTCACTAATGCACTTCTTTGTTTACCATTGATGAAAGAAAATGTTGGAAGTGCCATAAACAGAATTAATTTTGTGAGTGTCAGCCATTTTGTCAATTTTTAAATTATACTTTTTTAATTTTCCCCATACATCTCTGAATAAAATGGACATTGCTGTGCTTCAAAAGCCCAGCTGCTGCTTTGCTGAGTTTGTTTCTTCACATCTCTGTTTTCTTAGTGTGACTCTTAAGAGAAACTCAAGACTGTATTTCAGAGGAATTAAATTTATCTGGATATTCTGTAGTACCAGATTCTTGTAAGGAGCTATACATACAGTCCAATAGAAGCATATTTTTTTCCAAAATGCTGGAATTTGAATTGAAATTAAAAAAGCAAAACAAAACAAACTCAACAACTTTATATATTTAAAAGGATTATATAATTTTATATATCTATTTTTAGTTTATATCCCATGCCATACATAGTTGTGCTTAGCAATAAAAGTTGGAAGAACGGGGGATATTTAGAGTAATGGTATTTATCTTCTCAAGAAGTTAATATACCAAATGAATCCTTGCTATCCTGGAAAAGTAATTCCTGCCCATGGGAAGTAATGACTAAACCCCTTGTTTTGCTTTGCTTGTGTGTGTGGCTTTTGCCTTCCTTATTAAACCATCTTCATCTCAATCCGTGATTTTTCCAGCTTTTGCTCCTCTAATTCTGTCCCCCATCCTACTGAGGGAAACTGAGCAAGATGCTGCATGGGGCAGAGTTGAAAACCCTTCCATGTTATATTTTAGATGTAGAAGAACATCCTTGGTTAGAAGTTCATCATCTCAGATGAAGAGACAGAAGGAAAAGGCGAATTGGAGTGGATTGTATGGGCTGCAAAAGGAGGAGTGAGATTGAGGTGTGGTCTTCACAGACAGAATAACTCTTCCGTGGTGGAAGGTAGGATTTTTCTTTATTATTATTTCCCTCCTCTCTCAGTAGATAGGAAGAGAGCTTCACATGAAAGGCAAGACATTAATTTATCTTCTTTGGTGAGATGTTGTCCCTAAATGCTTCAGATAGTTCTGATTCTACCAAGTCTTTAAATTCTGTGTATCACAGGGCTTTGACTGTTTCCACACAATATCTGTTATTCTCATTTTTCCTTCTAACCTCTCTTCCCTGCTTGATGTTCTCACCAGCCCTTGTGAAATGACATATTTTCTCTCATTGCAGAAGTCTCTACCTTCTTTGCAGTGCAGGAAAAAGGGCAAGGAAAACAAACCACATGTTAGCAAACCACATCCTTTCAAGGCACTTATGTTCATATATTAACTGTGAATATGTGACCCAAACACTTCTTATGAACTCTTAAAAAGAATAATGACAGTATTCAGGAAAAAAAAAAAAAAAAGAAAAGAAAGTACACATTTCCTAGTTTTCAAGGTCAGAAAAAAATGAGACCATTAAAAAAAAATCTTATTGTACAGTAAATTAAGAAAGATTACAGGAAAAAAAAGATATTTGGGAGTGAGTTCTTGTTTGTCTATTTCCTTTTTGCAGACAAGAGTCAGAAATTCTGGTTTTATTTCTTTAAGGGAAATAAAAACTAATGGGGTTAGTTCAGACTCATCTAGCACATTTTTTTCTAAAATTGATAGCTTTGTAAAGAAAAAATAATGTTAGGAGCAAATTAAACAACTGATAAGGTTTCAATAGCATGAACCAGAAATATTGTCCTCTTAAGATCATGTTGGAGAATAATTGACCTAAGTTAATAATCCTACATTAAACCAAGGGACTCTAAAATGTTGGGTTATTTAATATATGGCTTTACTTATTATCAAAGTCATTGCCATGAAATTTTATAAGTCTCAGAACCTAAACCATAACATATGAATAACAGTTAACATAATTTTATCTATTTTGATGAGTTGCATCTGGAGTGGTGTGTCCGGTTCTGGGCTCCTCGGTGCAAGATAGACATGGAGCTCCTGGAATGAATCCAGTGGAGGGGAACAAAGATGATTAAGGGCCTGGAGCATCTGTGTTAATGAGGGAAGGTTGAGAGGGTTTGGCCTGTTCAGCCTCGAGATGAGACAGTTAAGAGGAGACCTCGTCAATGTCTTATCAGTACTGAAGGGAGGGTGTTTAGAGGATGAATCCAGGCTCTTCTTGGTGGTGCCAAGCAATAGAAAAAGAGGCAATGGGCAGAAAAAGATACACAGAAAGTTCCACCTGAACATCAGGAAGATCTTTACTCTGTGGATGACCATGCACTGGAAGAGATAGCTCAGAGATGTGGATTCTACCATTGCTGGAGATATTCAAGAACCATCTGGAATCAATACTGTGCAAGGTGCTCTGCCTGCTTGAGAAGGGTGCTTAGGCCAGGTAATTCCACTGGTGATTCCTTTCAACCTTAACCATTCTGTGAGTCTCTGGTCCTGATCAACCTGTAGAAGATGGGACCCTAGATTCTTACAAATATAAACTGAATGGAAGAAGTGACAAACATATCCCTTTGTTTTGCACAGGTCATTTAAAAAAAATTACAAATATGTATGAAATTTAAAACTCATCTTATCTTGGTTGTTTTCATCTTTAACTTTGAGTAGATGAATCTACACTCTCTTTCACAAGATTGTAGAGCCTGAAATAACTGAAAAGTTGAACTTTAAACTTAAATTTTTAAACTTCTACTTAGTCTGTGATGACCATGTCTTTTAATTGTCCTTATATATTGCCACTGTATTGTCTTGATAGTAATTTTTTTCTGGATGATAGTATTTAGAAATGGTTGATTTCCCCTCTGCACTTAATAAATCAGTAAGTTTCTGTAAATTAAACTTTAAATTTAACATTTAACATGATAAATTCATGCAAATTTGAGTGTGGGTTGAGGGTTTTTTTTTAGGCGGTAATGGTTTGGGTTTGGGGGTTCAGATAATCAGATAATTTCACCTGTCACCACTGCTGATCTGAGAGACAAGTAACCTCCTTACTGTAGATATCAGCAGTTTAACAGTCTTCTAGACAACATTGGTGTTAAAACTTTTTTATTACTTCATAGGAAATTCTAAATTAAACTCACTAACAGAAAGAAAATAACATCTCCGATAATCCAATGTGTTTTGCTTGGTTCTCACTAAATTTTCTTTACTAAAGATTGGGTGAACTTTGTATAGATAAAGAGGAAAAATAACTTTTATTTTAAAATCAAAAATTTAATTTCTTTTTTGGATGCTTTTCTTTTATTCCCCTCAAAATAATATCATCTTCATTAATTGTCTATGTTTTTGACTTCTCCATTAGGCATATAATCCTGTTCCATTAAAATTAACATAAGGCAAAACACAAAGTATTAGTGCTTAACATCAAATCCTGCTTCATTATTTATGGGATCCTGAAGACTTTTTTACATGTTTTATTACTATTAATATGCATTCTCCAATTTGGTGGAAAAGAATATGTTTCTTAGAGTTTTATAGAAAGCTTAAAACATTTCCATTTTTTTATGTAAATGTCTTTGCTTTTTTAACAAGTGTATTACAGGGAACCCTACACAAACATTTAAAGAACAATAGGAATAGGTGCTGCTGAATCAGACTAAGGAAGGAGATATGATGGAAACAATAATTTTATTAAACAAAGGAGTAAACCTGGTTTGGTCTTGTCGTATTGTATAGCAGTGTTTTCAAAACTGCATTAATCTCTGTGCTTCAGAGACAGGAATCACTTTTTTGATGTTTTTAGTCCCAGCATTTCTGCTACAGATTTGGAGGATTGTTGGGAAAGATGAAAGTTTAACAGGGAAGTTTTACAAATATGAATGCTTAGCAGAAGATTCTCTAGAAATGAAAACAAGTTTTGATATAAAAGAACAAAAGATGTCTGAAAATAAAGACTGCTGAGCTAGTGGTCACTGGACAAAGGTTGAATGAGTTGGAAAGAGATTTTGTGTCTAAGAGCAAAGGATGAGTTGACTACAAACAAAAGCATGTTTTTACCAAGTAAAGATAAATCTAAAAAAAGCATAAGCAAGGAGAAAACATGTTTCTACCAATTAAGAAGAATTTTTCACTGCAGGTAAACAGAGAAACAAGTTTTAAGCTTAAAATATAATGTACTAACTCATGTGATTGGGTAGTTACTACCATAATATGGTAATATGTTATGATAGGCTATAGGTAATAGTAAAGGTATTGTGTATGATGCTGATTGGTTGTTCTGTATTAAGACACTCAGCAAAGAAAAAATATATAATGCATTATAAGCAGAACAAAAGTGGCTTCAGGCATGCCTTTAGGCTTTAGCTGGCAGCTTATAGGTGTGCTCTTCACCTATGACCCAAGATTGATGTAACTTCTATGCAATAAATACATCTTTAAGGAGCTGCCTTCAAATGGGAGTCCCACATCTCTCGTCTCAGGCTCTTACAGAGGATAGTGGTATATTTGTTTCCTGCAGCAGTAATGTCTACTGAATTCTTGAGTCCAACACTGCTATACTGCTGGTTTAGGTGTATTATGTTAGGCCAAACAAAATAGGTAGTCATGACAAGAAACCCAATACCACTAAAACAATGGAATTTATGATTTGGACCTAAATAAAGTGTTATAGAGCATTTGTTATTGTTATTAAATGGCATGTCCATTTGTTTATTAATTCCACTGAACTATCTTGCAGTAGTAATTTTCTAATTTTTGTTAAAACTAATATGGTGTTATGTACCTGATTGAATGGATTCATGGCTCTAAATAGATGGTAATGTAATATAAAATTTTCTAATTTGCCAACCACTTGTTAAATGTATTTACAATTACACATTAAATTCTATAAAATATGCTAAAAAAGAGTGATAATATTTCCTATTTTATAGGACACTTTGCCTTTATTGACATTAGATTAATATGCTGCAAGTAAACTGCAGGTGTCTTATAAAAGTCACACTCCTATTCTGAATACATGTAACTCCCTTCTCCAGAGTTATCATTCATTTTGATTACACTGGCTTTAAATGGTTCATCTGTTCTAAATCTTCAGTAAATGTATATAGCTTTTTTACAGAATGCAACCAAAGGGGAAATAAATCGATGTCAGAAATCCCCAATGTTTAATTTCTTACTAATCTCATAGTATATCTCTTCTGGATGGGGGAAAAAGAAAAAAAGAAAAAGAACAATTCTTTCAGATTTTACCTTTTATGTTGTAAAACAAAAGCTACCTTGTTCAAAGTTCAAATTCTATCTGATAACTTTGTGCAAGTGCTAAATGCTGTCAAATAGAGAAGAAAACAACATTTCTATCTTCCCGTAGGAAGTAGTAAAAATTACTTGCTGACTAGAGGCCATTTCTGTATTTAAACACACATCAAATAGTAAATCAGATGTATGACATTATTGCACACTTATCTCCCTTTATATAGACATATAAGTGCATTAAATGTGTATTTGTACTGCTGAAATATTCATGTATCTAGTGAAAAATTTACATTTCTGATATCCAAAACAAAGCTTCTGTTTTTATGTCTATTTGCTTGCTTGTTTATGATGGATGCTTAGTGGTCTCAGAGCTCTGTGGGCTCTTTCAAACTGTACCCACTGGAGAACCAGATTCCTGTTTGACTTTACAAGAAGCATTTGGTACACTGACTTATGACGATCACATGCACTTTTAGCCACAAAGTCACTGCAACAGGGCAAAGCTATCAATCACTTGTGCTACAGTGAAGCACAAGTCTCCCAGAGAACAACTTAGACTTCAGCAGGGCACTTGTCTTGGAATGCATTTCCTTCTAAAAACGTGACTTGTTAGTTGGAAGTAACATAAAACCAGGGCATAAGTTCAAGGAATTTCAATTAATTAAGAATATTTATTATTTTTTTATGATTAGAAGGTAGCTATGTATTTTTAATTGTATGTATACCTTTGAGTTAGAATTTACCTAGACAGAGAGTTGTGTAATCACACTACCTCATTTGCTCTCATTAAGGTCCCCAAAAAGAAGTATTTAGCAAGATTTTTCTCTCTAGGAAGATTATTTTAAAGCCCCTTTCCTCAGTCATATTTGTGCTTCCCCTAGTATTCCTAAGTCAAGCTTATTAAATGCTTGTTGTTGAATTTATTGATTCTTACAATAATATTTATTTGAATTAAGTGTGATAACTAAAATGTTATGGAAAGTTTTTGGAGTTCCTTATTGAACAAGTTAGTAGTATCTTGTCAGCAGTTGTCTTTGTGTGTGTGTGTGTCTTTATGTGTGTGCATGTGTGTGGTTGTTGGTTTGGGTTTTTAATGGTGTGTTGGTTAGGTTTTAAGGAGGCTTTAAAATTAAATAAGGAAAGTACAAAGGTATAAGAAGGAATATTAAATAAAATTTCTAAAGTGATCTCAACAGAGCACTTAACGAGTTTAATTTTGGTTTTTTTAGATAATGGTAGGTAAAACAAGAAATTAGAAAAATACTGTGGCCACCAACTCCGCAAATCAAAATGTGTTGTTCTTAATACCTCAAGAAATAGAAATCAGCTATTGCCTTTTGCAGATTAATATGGGCAGTTATTAATGCACCTACTCATTTGCAAAATAGCTCATATTATATCTAATTAGGTTAAAAGATAAAAACTAGAGTACATATGGAATGCTACTGTGATTGATTACTATTAAAACTTTCTTGATACTGAAGAGTAACTTTTCCAGAGTTTCCACCGAATTATATGGAATTCTAGGTCTACACAACAGAATTTTTTTGTGTGACAAGACTTGCTCATATGAGCAAAGTAATTGGATCAGGTACAAAGCTGAGCAGGAATGCAGGGAGAGGAACATCCAGCATAAGGACATTAGGTAAAACATGACTTTACCCAGGAAGCTCAGGACTGCTCAGGAAGTCAGGCGTTGAAGGGTAAGAAAGATATTAATTTACTATAACCTCAATCTTGCATGTCACTGGCTTAACTATTAAAACTGAAGCTCATGCTTAGAAAAACTTCTTAAAATATGAAATTTATTTAAAGCTAATCTTCAAGAATTATATGGTGGTACTGAAGAGATGAAGGTTTATAGAAGGCAGGTTTGATCTCATGTTACTGACATCCTTCTTTGCAAAGAATACTTAGCAAAAAAAAAAATTCTATTACTGGATTTTAATTTTAAGGCATTGCGACAAATTCTAAAACTCCTTCAGTCTTGAAATGAAGCACATTTTGGTGTAGTGTTACAATAGTTTACATTTTGTTTAGAAAGATTTTGTAACAGTAACTTTTACTCTATTTTTAGCCTTTCTTCCAAAGACATCCAGATGAGAAATCAGAGCAATGTTTCACCCTATACTCACACCCACTCCCCTCATTTTACTGAAAGCAAATAGAAGCATTTGGAAAAGAATTGACTTTGACAGCTCAGCTATCTGTCTGTTTATGTAGAGGATGAGTTTATTTCTTCTTTCATGTCAGAATGTGAAAAACATTTTTATTGCCTCAGTATTTAGGCATGCCTCTCAATGCCCTGATGTGGTTCTGATTATTATACTACTTCATTCCACTTTTTTTATGCAAAGTACTCTGAAGGCACACTTTGTTCTTGAATATAGTAGGCATCTAGGGAAGAATCACTGAGATTTCAGTTAAGAAGTCTGCAGACTTTCATCCTAATCCCTTGAAGTCACTCAACTCAAGGCTGGGTAAAGTAAAATGTTTGTGAAAGACAAAGATTAAAAAAAAAAAATAAAGGGAATCAAGTTATTAATCTCTCATTAAGTTAAAATCATAAATGCTTGTTTTCTGTTATTTAATGGATATCCTGACCCCCACTATTCATAAGTTTTGTAATTTTGAATGCAATTTACATCATGAAGCATTTATTAGAGAAAAATGTTTTACAGTGGAGCAGATAGCTTTAATAGATAACTCCTTTTTGAAGTCTTCCCTTTCTGAAGTATCATTTTTACCTTTATATATATTTATATATATATATGACATAAAATCTATCTAGAATAATTAAAATAAGAGTTATTTCCCTTTGAAAATGTGTCTTTTTTGAACCACATGTTGACATTTGTCCAGATTTCACAAGAGCAGCACATCACCTGTAGTATAGTTTTGTGTAAAAATGTTTCCTATTGCTGGACATCAACCCCAGGTATATTGGTGTTCTTGATTTAAAAAAAAAAGAAATCTGGAGGAGCAAAATGTGCACAATTATTTTGTTTTTTTTACCCACGTGGTTATAAATGACCACATGGAGATGAGTGAGGGGGCTTGGGATGACACTTGTCTTCTTCAGCTACTGAGCTTAACACTATTCAAAAATCTGTTTGCAACTCCAAAATGATAAGCAAAGCTTCACTGGAGAAAAGAGATGCCTCTGTTTCCCATTCTTTTCTTTTCTTCCAGAATCTTCTGGCAAACGGAGCTCTGGTAATGGTCATTTTCAAACTCTACCAGACATTAATTTGCTCACTGAAAAAAGATATTAGACAAACACAGGCTTCAGCTGCACAAAAAGAAAGGCAAACCTGAAAGAAAAAAATCTGTGAGGCTGAAAGCTTCCAAAATGGGAGGTCGCAGGGTATAATTCCTGAGTTTGGNAAGAATCACTGAGATTTCAGTTAAGAAGTCTGCAGACTTTCATCCTAATCCCTTGAAGTCACTCAACTCAAGGCTGGGTAAAGTAAAATGTTTGTGAAAGACAAAGATTAAAAAAAAAAAATAAAGGGAATCAAGTTATTAATCTCTCATTAAGTTAAAATCATAAATGCTTGTTTTCTGTTATTTAATGGATATCCTGACCCCCACTATTCATAAGTTTTGTAATTTTGAATGCAATTTACATCATGAAGCATTTATTAGAGAAAAATGTTTTACAGTGGAGCAGATAGCTTTAATAGATAACTCCTTTTTGAAGTCTTCCCTTTCTGAAGTATCATTTTTACCTTTATATATATTTATATATATATATGACATAAAATCTATCTAGAATAATTAAAATAAGAGTTATTTCCCTTTGAAAATGTGTCTTTTTTGAACCACATGTTGACATTTGTCCAGATTTCACAAGAGCAGCACATCACCTGTAGTATAGTTTTGTGTAAAAATGTTTCCTATTGCTGGACATCAACCCCAGGTATATTGGTGTTCTTGATTTAAAAAAAAAAAAAATCTGGAGGAGCAAAATGTGCACAATTATTTTGTTTTTTTTACCCACGTGGTTATAAATGACCACATGGAGATGAGTGAGGGGGCTTGGGATGACACTTGTCTTCTTCAGCTACTGAGCTTAACACTATTCAAAAATCTGTTTGCAACTCCAAAATGATAAGCAAAGCTTCACTGGAGAAAAGAGATGCCTCTGTTTCCCATTCTTTTCTTTTCTTCCAGAATCTTCTGGCAAACGGAGCTCTGGTAATGGTCATTTTCAAACTCTACCAGACATTAATTTGCTCACTGAAAAAAGATATTAGACAAACACAGGCTTCAGCTGCACAAAAAGAAAGGCAAACCTGAAAGAAAAAAATCTGTGAGGCTGAAAGCTTCCAAAATGGGAGGTCGCAGGGTATAATTCCTGAGTTTGGGGTTGCCTGTTAGAACCCCTATTAAGAAAGAGTAATTTCAGCACTCTAAATATTTTGTATTTCATACTGCACAACAACACTCAGACGTATTTAATGTTTGTGGAATGAATGGGCAGAATTCGCTAAAATAGAGGAGTTCTAGTTTGTGGCATTCTGAAATGTAAATTTTTCTATATACAAATGTGACACCTCTCAACATTTAGAAAACATCCCCCAGACAACCCGAAAAGCTGCTATAAACTCCATGGGGCGCAAATCCTGCACTAGCAGGTTTTATGTACGACTGCTATTATAGTTATGTCTGTATCTGTCATTAAGAAACAGTGAATCCAAACAATAATTTCTATGTAGGTAAATGCAAAGAAACTGCTTTTTGAATGTGTTGAGTACCTATGAACTTATATTAGGCAATTTCCTATACGGTCCTTTACATATGCTGACCTTAAACGTGCAAGATGCAATATTTGTCCTTTTTCAGGGTTTGAACACTTATATTGTCAAAGCCTTTAGTCCTTTAGCAAATTTTGCCTCATGTAATACTTTTGGCTACATTCAGAAAGAAAAATTAATATACCAAATCTTGCTTATAATTGATTCACTTTCATTTTATTGTCTTTCCAGGGAACTTTTTAACTTTTTTTTTTCTCTTTCTTTTCCAAAATGTGGATGTACATATATCAATGGGGTTCTGCTCTCTCAGCAGTCTACTGATAAAAACCAGAAAAACCATGGAGAGAGATGAACAATTGGAATACAACATGTGACACAATAAGGAAAATGGAACAAATATTATCAAGATTTAAAGTATTTATCAAATTAGCCTTCCCACATGTAGAGACAGCTTCTTTGTTTCATATTGATGTCTTTAAGTTGTATGCCCTACTATGTTGCTTTTTATGGGAGGTTACAGAAAATATGGGTGAAAGATGGATTTGGTGCACAAATCAGCTTAATACATTTCACATACCAGTAGGATAGTTTTATTGGCAGCAAACCTTCTGAAAATAAAAAAATCTGCCCTTATTTAAATAATTAAAGCAGGTGTTTTTTATCTTCAATCTTGTCTATAATGTGAAATGACACAGGCAGCATATTCTTTCTGAAAATATGTACCTTTTCCTTATGATTACCAGCTTTTGATATATTTCTAGGACTTTAATAAACTGGAGTTATTGAGAGAAGCAAATTCAGAATTGTTATGATAATAGTCTAAGATTATTTCATTCACGTTGGTTATGATTATCTTAATATGAGTGGAATCTCATAAAATTACATGAGAATTCACTTTTGTTAAGGTTAGCTGTCTTATTAAAAAAAAATAAAAAGGTGAAAGAACTGAATTTTCTTCTCCTTAGAGGAATAATGTTTTGTGAGTGAAAATAAAGATAATCTTCTTTAGTATTTTTCTGCAACCATTTCCTTCCCCCCTCCCCCCCCCTAGCTCCCCAGCCCAATTTGGTCTCTATTACAGGACATGAGAAAATCATTGCTTTATTCCTTTATTCATTTTGTAACTATTAATTCTGAATGCCTCAGAATTCTAAATCACCCACAAAAATACTGCTTGTAAAAAAGGGTGCTAATAAAAGCATTCAGGAAAAAATAGAGAATGTGAAGGAGACATTTGATTTTCTAGAGACAGTTTTTTTTCTATACCATAATTTGACAAGTTTTTATTATTTTGCTATTTTTTATTTCCTCTTGGGGGAAAACAATCAACATCTGTCCCACATTTTCTGTATTCAGAGTATAAGGACAAAGTTTTCCAGAAAGTGAAAAATATGGTATTTGTAGAGTGTTTTCTGAAAATTAAGTCTCCTTAGACATTAAATCAAACAAATATGTATTTAGTTCAGGCTTCTAAAGCCGAAATGAGGATGGTGGAGTAAAAGCTATTTCAAATGGATTTTATTAAGAAAATGTTTCACAAAATATAGGAGGTTTTGCAGGGATGTGGTATACAGCTGGAGACCACACAAGGTCAAGTAAGGTGTTGATTCTGAAAGCTGGATCTGTTTATCCAATTACATGATTCTCTTCAATCTAAATTACAACTTCAGGCTTAGTCCAGCTTGAAAACAGACTATACTTTTATGCCTGGTCTCCAGGAGTACTGTGATGGCACAAACTTCAATCATATTTCAAATTTTTTTTCCCCTTCTCTCCAAAACCAGACTGTAGTGCCACAGTGTCAGTTAGCATAGTGTGAGCACCTGTCATTCTGTGTTTTTGTGCTTAAAAGAGACTGGCAAAGTTTTCATAAGACCTACAAGTATTTTTGCCACGGTATCTCTGGCCAAGCCCTCTGACAGTGCAGGTCTTCACCAGCCCCATTTGAAGCGTGTCAGTGCTGCTTCCAACGGGCAGCAGAGGTGTCTGAGACCTCAGCACAGCCCTGCAGAGCGCCTGCCTGCCATCAGTGGTGCCTCTGACAGCTCAGTCTCACCTATCAGCCCCCCGCCCACTGAGTTGAGAAGCTGTGCTCTTTTTTTTAGCTTAGATAGGGACAAGTGCGTCTGAAAACTTCTTGTTGCCAAGTTTAAACGAAGGTCGACACACTCCTTTTCTAGGTCATTAATAGATGGGTCTCAGAAACACTTTGTGCTGCCTCACAAAGGCAGGATGTCTGCAGGGAGGCTGAGAGGAAATTCATGTAGCGGCTTGCAGAGACAACTCTGCAGGAAAGAGGCAATTCTTACATCTATTTTCTAACATAGAAGCCAAGGAAGCAAATGGTCTAAGCTTACTATGTGCTGAGTTAAGGGAAGGTTCAGAGCGTGATGATAAAATGCTCTGGAGAAGTTTTCTTGGGACTTCATGGTGCAGGTTCAAACAGAGAATTTATCCCCACTTTGATGGTATGGGTTCACTTTTGTGTAAATGAGCAAGCAAGGGTGAATAATCCTAACAACTAGTAGTGTAAGAGCACAAGACAAAGATAAGAAGAATTTCTTGGTATGCAATCTAATTCATTAGGTTGTATCAATAATATGGTTGTAGCTAATGCTAGGACTTTTTAATAACAGGACCTGTTAGAGGTCATTCTCAGTGAACTTAGAATTCTCATTTGGAAATCCTTCAGACAGAAAGAGAAAAACACTGAACAAAAAGTGTCACTATCTTAATTTTTGTGCTATGCTAATGCATTTGTGTACATCAGTGACCTTTTCTCAGATCACTAATATGCTTTCTCTTAATATGGCATGTAATTGTGTCACAGCATGCTTTTCTAATTTTCTAGCTTTATTTTATCCTTCCATTAAAAACTAGGTTTGAGTTGGTCAAGAAATAGGATTAAACTGAAGACATGACAATTAAATAGTGAATCAGGAGACAAAGAAGATATTTAAGAAGGAAAACTTTTACCACTCATGTCTTGAATTCTACTATTTCAGTTCTCATAATGCCTCTTTCTTTAAAGTTTCACCTAGGAGTCTTGTAATGATATCTAGTAGATTTCTTTAAACTGAAATTTTCTTTACTTTTGAAAATAACTTTGTTCATTAGGCAAGGATAAAGTAAGTATCTGCTAATTCTTATCCTGATTCAATTAAATGTCATAAAGGCATTCTGTTTATACAAACTAGGTATTTAAGATGAGATATTTATAGGCCAGATCCTTTTTAAACTAACTCAGTGTGAACTTGACGACATTCAGGTGTTTGTACCATGTTTTCCACCAGAATATAGGCCCAGATCCACAACAAAATACTCATGTGTTTTTCTGATGATTAGGAAGGATTATATTCCTTATTTATATAGCTGCAAAATGATAACTGCTGTTATAACCAGTTGGTTGTCAAAGGCAAGCCCTGTCCTGTATCTTTTCAGCTTCACTGAGGTATCTGTTATCTGACATGAACTCTTTCCTGAGGGTTTCTAGGTAATTTTCTTTCACCACAATGATAGTAGGAGTTTCAACAATTTAGCCAATATCTCTGTGACTCCTAACACCCACCAAGGGCACAGATGAGCCACATTCAAAAGCTGCCTGTCCAGAATAGATTCAGGTTTATAGCTTTTCACCAGGTAGAAGATAGTTTTGCTTGGTGATTTGGAGACTGGAGAACAATGTTTGTTTGTTTTTTTTTTTCTTAGTGACTAATTAAAAAATATTCATTCTCCTGATTCTTTCATATCATGTAGAAAATATATGTTTTACGTTCACCTTTCCAGAGCTCTTTAGAAGCTAAATGAGGAATATTCATGATTTCTAAACAGAAATTGATGGGATTTAGGCTAATGCTGTCTGTGACCGTAGTACCCGAGTAGAATTTTAGCTGTCAAAATATACCTGTTCCTTTCCCCAGTGCTTCCAATTGTATCTAGGCATCTTTTCAGTAAATTCCTTATATGAGTACTGTCAATTTGCTTTTTGATGATACTTACCTGTCTATTGCATGGGCTTGGGTCTTTATTTAAGATGACCAGTAATTATTTCCAGAAAAAAATAAATAATTTGACTATTTCATCATGAATTGTATGTCTTGCTTTGGTTTGTCTGGAGCTGCAGCACTCCCTCTACATTAGTAATAAACAGTGAAATGCTTGGTAGAAGTCTGATCTAAAGTAGGAGCAGTAAATTTTACCTTTTATTTTTTAGAAGGAGTCATCATGCTTTTGTCCTTCCATTCCTTAGGGAAACTGAGCAAAATCTTTAAACTGAGTCCTGAATTTGACACCAATTTTATTTGTAGTCTTTCCTTAATGGTATAATACATCTTTGATTGTCAGAGTAATGTAGCAGTATAAGGTGTTTTTTTCCCTTAAACTTAAAGCAAAACAAATCAAAATTAAAACAAAGCAAAGCATATATTCTTGTCTCTCTCCCTTTGTCCCACCTGAAATTCCACAAATACCAGTAATGAGTTCCTTTGCAATAGGTGTTAGTGACACCAGTTATGCCAATCACTGAATGGAATTCTAAAAGAAAAATATGGGTAAATCCCTAAATTTCCTTTTAATATCTGTAGCATCCTTTAAATACACATTTAAACTACAATATTGGAAAATCCCTTAAATTCATACATCAGAAAGAGTATATCCTAAATATTAGGATACGTGTTTAAAGATAAAGGGAAACAAATCCAAACTAACTTAGTCAATGGTTAATGAGCTAGTTTTCATTCCAACTTAATTTCTTTTGTGACTAGCAATCCAAAGCTGTCCATGAAAAAAACACAAGGTTTTATTTCTGCTTTTAGCATTTTAAATGAGCAAAACCTATCCAAAAATATGTAGTCACTTTGATGCCAAGGTGCTTCTGGTTTTTAATCTGACATTTTCCATGATTTTTCATATATCTCTCTCATTTTTTTTCCTTTCTTCTACTCAGTATTCTGAGGGAGTGAGAGGAGAGAAATGGCTGGCTATTTGATCTGATCAGTCTGGTCTACATATTTCATTATTCTAAACAACAGGAGATATGCAATTTCTTCCATCCAGATAGGTATCTTGCATAACATGTTTTAGTTCTCAAGGGGATAAGGTAATTCTGGTACCTCGGAATCTCTACAGTACTATTTCCATTTTGGAAAAATCTAGGAATCTACTGCTGTCTGCACTCACTTTATAGTCCAGTGTTTCAATCCATATTATGTCTATGCTCATGTATCATTCTCAGTGACTCCAGTTGGAATGCATCTGCAACAAGAGAGCACATTCTGGAGGAGAAAGGACTATAAGCTTAGTCTAATATTCACTTTAGTTGGTCAGAAGCTTCTTACTGACCTCGAAGTGCAGCACAAGGCAAAACCAACTGTCCTCCACTGCATTATTGGCATTCCATTAAACAAGGCATTGTATAAACCAATAAATAAAGCACTTGTAATAATAATACCTACTCTGGCCTTGTACATTCATAATGGGCTTTATTTAAAAATTCAGTTTTTATAATCGACCCAGCACAGATCGACCAGTATATTTATGTGGTCTAATTGCACTTACTGTAATCTGAAAAACACAATTGTTATTGTTCAGCATCATTCCCTGCGGCTGCAGTCCCGCTCTCTCTTTTCTATAGTTGAGGTATCTGAAAGCCTACTACAGATCTATGACACTCTCACTTCAATTTACTGGCTTAAAAATCCATTGCCACTGCAAGAATGTTTACCAGCTTTCAAATAGTTAAGAGTTACTAGAACTGGTAGGGATGATAATTTCTTTTTTCTTCTTTTTGATGCGAATTGGTCAATGAATACTGATGGTTAAATACACATGTAAGGCTTGAAAACATTCACTCTGCTGGTTTAAATAATTACATCCATGAAAATGTACTTGTTTTATGCACTGAGTGACACTGCAAAGTCAAAATGTCACTATTTTTGAATGAAGGACTATGCTGGCAGTTAATTTTGTGTCAATTCTTCCATTTTGTCCACTTTTGCTGCAAAGGACTGATTTCTCAAGTGACATTAGGGAGATTTTTCCATAAACTGTCATTAAAGGTATGGGCCTTTGGCTTATATGATATATATGGTATAGTACACAATACAGACAAACTTCAAATGAATGTGGACACATGGCAGGAGAGGGCAAAGTTTTCACGAGCACCAAACCACAGGAGACAGCACCACTCTCTTCTTACACTGGCAAAGCCACCATCACAAGAGAAAATCTAACAGGGCATCAGCAGGTAGCACAAACAGTTCTGGAGCAGAAGAAGCCATGATGGAACTCTGCTTCCTTGTGACATATAGAAGCATCAGAACTAAGTGAAAAATTAAGATGTTTTAACTTCATTATATGTATACAATTTAAACGATCTGTGAGCTACATTTTGCAGCTGTGAATGAAGAGCTCTGAGTAGAAAATTGCATTTGGAAGGATTTTCATCATGAGGAATTCTACTTGTTGTTTTCCAACTCCATACTGTTGGTTTTCCCTGTTTTTTTTCCAACTTACTGCCCTAATGCTTGTTATTTGTTTTCTCCTCTCAGATCTTGTGTCTTAAAGACCAAATACAGAGGACTTTGTACACACAAGATTACTAAAATANAGAAGGATGTCCTGGTTCCCACAAAAATAGAGGATAAGGAAAAGATAGTGGGTTTTCATTGTTTTATTTGCTTAATAAAACTTCACCTTATTATGATACCAAACTGTCTAGATGATGAGTTATATTTAACCAAAGAGTATAAAGAGTTTAAAGTAGGAAGGAACAAATACATTCTTTTCTTATTCTGCAGTATGACTGCTGTCTGCTGCTTGGTCAAATTTTATTGTTATTGTCCCAATAGTGACTGGGAGAGGTATTATTGTGGATGACTTTGATTTATTTTCTGAAAGAGGGCCAGTGTCTTCTAAGTCCCTTTACCTCTTGTGCAAAAGAACATTCAGATCCAGTGCCACTTTCAAGAGGAGAAGCAGCAGCAAAATATCAATTGTCAGAAGTTAATGCAGGCTCTTTTTGAAAGGCATGAGAGTTCTCATCATGCTGGTGTATATTGTTGTCTTTAAGCTGTTCATGCAGAATGAGTTTTTTTACTCAGAAAAGACAAAAAACCCTCACCAAACCAAAAACCTACTTTATTATGCTTCACTTATACATACTTACAGAACACTGATATAATTGCACTTTTTTTTCTCAAAATTTACAGATCTCATTCTATACTACTTTAGATATTTTTCACGTTCTAGAAGCTTTCATTTTTCTGACTATAGACAACTCATAAACTTGATAAAATATAGCTTGTGTGGGCAGGAAAAAAATATACAGTGTATATATGAATGTGTAATCACACACAGAGCACCATATACCAGCCACACAGTACTGTGAGGCGTGTTTAGGTTTTTGATTGCCATTTACAACAACAATTTATACTACAATTTAGTTTATACAGAACTATAAAGTGATGAAGCATGACTGTGCACTGCAAACTAACTTTCCAAGCCTGAGATAAACTCCTGAAGTGAGCACCAGTAATATTGTCTTTCAATACTGGAACCCAAGTGGTTCTGTGATGCTGTGCACTCAGGTAATTTTGTCTTTGATTGTTTTTAGATATTTTTTTACAGTCATTCAATAATATTTTGTACAAATTTCTTAAAAGTATTCATGCATGTTAGCTAATTTCCCAGGTTGTTCAGGTTTCAGCTGGGATAATTTCCTTCTTAGTAGCTGGTACAGTGAAGTGTTTGGGATTTAGCAGGAAAATAATGTTTCAATTGTTGCTAAGTAGTGCTTGCTTTAAATCAAGGACTTTCAGTATCCCATGCTGTGCCAGTGAGCAGATGCACAAGAAGCTGAGAGGGAGCATGGCTGGGACAGCTGACCCAAACTGGCCAAAGGGATATTCCATAACACAGAACGTCATGTTCAGTCTGTAGACTAGGGGGAATCAGCTGTCAGGGCTGATTGCTGTCTGGGGTCAGGCTGGGCATCAGCCAGAGGGTGGAGAGCAGTTCTACTGTTTATCACTTGTTTCTCTTGGGTTTTATTCTTCTTTCCTTCTCTCCTTATTATTACAGTTATTATTATTATTACATTATTATTATTATTTCATATTTTGTTTCAATCTTTAAAATGTTTTTATCTTAACCCATGAATTTTGCTATTCTTTCTGATTCTCCTTCCCAGCAGGGAAAAAAGTAAGTGAGAAGCTGTGTGTCACTTAGTTTCCATTTGGGGTTAACAACAGAAACCTTGTAGAACAAATACTACGTTTTTCATACATTTTAAATTATTTTTTCTCTCTAAAGAAGAATGCAAGAGATTAAAACCAAACATATATGATTTTCTCAAAGTTTTAATGACATTTCCTTACACCATAAAGGTGAAAACAACTTGTTTGTTACAGCTTAGATAATTAAAAATACTACAAAGGACAAAGGAAAACGGGTAACAGGTACATAATGAAAACGATTTTTTTTTTTATTACCTAGAAATGTCTTGATGACATTTAAGGCATTTCTTGTCTTACCTGGGAGTTCCAGCCTCTGTAATGGTTAACTTGATTTGCTGAGATATAACATAAACAATCACTTCGGGTTTTAGAAAGTTCTAGGTGTTTAAAAAAAGCACAAACAGTTTCTCATTTATCAAGAGCCCTTTTGGCTACTTTTGGATCATTTTTACTATGACTTTATCAGGCTTAATACACTTGGAACTTGTCAATTCAAGAAAAACAAAAGGACTTAAATTTTGGGAGTAGGAACCTAATGATACATAGAGAAGCAAAGCTCTTATTTAGAAGACTATTATAATTATCAGCATGCGCATCAATTCATTCTACCAAAGCAACAATGATTACCCCAAAAAATTACTAATTAACTATTTTTGTTTTATTTTGTTTTGTTTTGGTTTGTTTTTGTTTAAAAACTTGAAAACTGCCCATAAAAATCCTTTCTCCATCAGCTGATCCAGTAAAAGCTATTATTTTTTCCACCTGCAAACTTCTACTGCCCAAGTAACCAGGATGATTACTCCAGACATCTGCATCAGTTTGGTTTCTTTCTTTTGCAAGACAAAAAATTACAACTCCTAGGACACACTTTGCTTCTATAACAAAAGGTGTCAAAACAATGTCCTTATATTCACAGATGCCATGTCTGTTTGACCCAGCAGGAGGGAAAGGCAAAAACTTGGGGTTTTTAAATAGAGTACCCAGTTCTCTCACTTTCACACTGGAATATTTTACTTTTCTGTCATTGAAATATTACTAGGATAGATGATAAAGTAGGAAACATGTTACAGGTAGATGGGATGCAGATTTATCTAGCTTGCAACTGATTATTTCCCTTTGCAGCATGGAGATGAGTACTAACCTAAAACCTGTGAAGCTACTCTGAGCCACCATTTGGCAAGAATATTTTAAGCCAAGCAAAAATTGTTTTTGAGGAATCATTTCTCAATTAGTATTTTTTTTTTCAAGTAATAGCAAAAAGATCTGTGTGAGGATGTTTCAAATTCTTGTTCAAATACAACTGTAAAATTTTGAATGGCTAAAGTTACTTTTATAAATCTGTATCTCTCTAATAACCTAATAAGAATTTATGATTTTCCTCTGGCATATTTTCCTATTTTCAAAGTGCCTTTGAATTACATATACGTCTGAATGGTCAGATACATTTAAAAAGTAAATTAAGACAAGATTTCGCTTTTGCCTTTGGATATATTTGTAAAATAGGTGAATTAGTCTTACTCTGTTTGTACTGGCTGGTTTGTTTTCTACATTAAGCTCTGGTAAGGCTACAGAAAATAAACCTGGAAAATGTTATGCAGAATTTTATGGAAACATTTGACCAGAATTGAGCAAGGGTTTTTAGAACTCCTTGCATTATGAGATACCATTTAGGTCAGCAACTGAATCCTTTCACGTGACTAAAAATTATTTTGAACAGCTGAAAGGATTTCTCTACTCAGATCTTTCCTAATGCACATAATACCTGTGATAACTCAATGTTAAGAGAAAACTTTTGTCGAGCCATTCATATTCACTAGGCCTGATTATTAAAAATAAGTCAGAAACAACTTTAGATTACACTGGATTTACATTTATATATGCCAAATATCTGAGGAAAATCAGGCTCTATTATAGCACATTAATGTGGATGATTCACAGTAACCATCTTGAAACTTTCATTGATATCAGATATGAAGCAGGTGTCTTCAGATTTAGAATATCTTTTTAAAGAAATATCTTGCTCAAACTGAAAAAATCTATACAACTACATTACAGAAATTCTAGATGTATTGCAGAAATTATAGAAATTCCAGTGTCCTAGGGTAGCATTGTGAGAACATTTTTGAAAAATAGTTGGGTTGATATTTTGTTGTTGTAAATAAGGGCACCTGAACAATTAATGTCTATTTAAAAACCTCTCAATTGGAAATCTTTCAATTGTTAGAGCTGGTGTTTATGTAAGTTATAGATTTTTCTTTTGTACAAATACTCTCTATATTTATTTTATCCATTCATTTTGTCTGTCTGTCTACTTTTCTATTTTAATTTTTATTTTTGTACTTCGATTTTTTCTTCTCTAAGAAATCCCAAGATTTAAACATTTATCTTGTCTTAACTTTGGATTAAAGAACTGAACACTGAAACACTTGGCTGAAAAAATATCACAGCGTCACAGAATATGCTGAGTTGGAAGGGACCAACAAGGACCATTGAGTCCAACTCGTGGCCCTGCACAGGATACCCCAAGAGTCAAACCGTGTTCCTGAGAGCACTGTCCAAACTCTTCTTGGA
The DNA here is from genome assembly GCA_013400255.1 of Sitta europaea. Taxonomy (NCBI): domain Eukaryota; kingdom Metazoa; phylum Chordata; class Aves; order Passeriformes; family Sittidae; genus Sitta; species Sitta europaea. The sequence continues at coordinate 170,898 of VXBS01004010.1, read as the reverse complement.
CTCTGCCAAATACCCTACTGCGACACTCAGCTATCATCTGACTTTTCCAAATTACATCTTTTTTTGTTCTCAGATGTTCTTGTCTTCCACAGAAGGTGATGCAGTTCCTTTCTTCTTCAGTGTATTAAGTCATGCTTAACTTTTGGCTATAGTGTGATGATGGTCTAAGAGGAAGAAAATGTTCTGAAATTATACGGTATGTAAGCTTTCAGGAAGCTCTTTTCAGTTGAAATACAAAATATTTTACTAGTTCTTTTGTTTATTTGTTTGGTTTTTTCCCTAATGGAAAAAGAGAGTGTTTTTCTAATAGCCATTCAAGATATTACTCTTCTTATCCCTTCACTTTTCTTACAGGAGAAAAAAATAGAGATATTTAGATGTATTTATAGATCTTATATTTATATTTAATGTCTGACAATTTTTGATTGGTGTGATATGCCAAAATATAAAATATTTGTTCTCATCACATAGATAAATAGAGACTGAAAGAATTCTGCAGTATTTACTTATGTGAATAATTCTATTGGTTTTTAAGCATTAATAACTGGGTGTTATGAATAAGAAAAGAATTCTGAAAGATTGATTTATTTTTCTTAACTAATATGACAGGGGGGTCCTGAAAAGATATTTGTAGTCAGCAAATTTAAGCTTATGGAGTGTATCACAAACAATGAAACCATTTTTGCAGTGCCAAGCACTTGAAGACTAAAGAAAGATATACTTTTCATTAAGACAAAGTGACTCCATCGCTCTAGTTGCACAGTGTGAATTTTCTCAAAAGACAGAGAGCCCAAATCAAATGTTTTTCATTTGATATCAAGCTAGACTTGAGACCCTTTGTTGAGAATGTTTTTAGTTCCATTTAAACCAGGTGTTAGAAACCTCTACAAATACAAGTATATCATTTAAAACAATTATAAATAAGAAAAATATTATAATAATTTTTTACAATGTAAGTTTTAAATTAGTTTGAAACCTATGGTGAAAAAACATATAGGATGAGATTCCAACATCTCTTAAATGTTTGAATTTGTCCATTGTTTGAATGTAACAATGGACCTGGTGTATATAGCTTTTCCACTCTTGTTAAATGTTAGGTTTCTAAAATATAAAAATATATGTTTTCTTTCTTGGTGTTTTGTTTTTCTTGTCTGGGCCTTCCTGGGGTTTCTGAGAGCTCTGTGAGCTTAGCTTTCACCTAACTTAACTTGTCTTTGTCTCTGTGTGAAGGCTTTTTTGTTTTCCCCCAGCCCTGTGTCTGAAGAAGAGGTCGAGTCGTCTGTTCTCGTGTTCAGGAATTTGTTTATTCTTTGCTTATCTCATATTTGCTCCCTGAGCCACCACGGTCTTCTCTGCAGGCCAGGCTGTGCTGAACTCCTCACTGTGCTCTCTCCTGGCTAGTTTGTGGTGTTCTCCCCTTGGGAACTCTCCTCTCCACCCCTTCTGCCCTTGGGAGGGCACTATCTTTTATATTGAAAATTATGTATGCTTTATTTATAACAATTCTCCAATATCTATCCACTATGTTGTACAGTGTACTTCTGTTCTAGACCAACCAAAATGTGCCACACCACCACAGAAGATGGAGAACAAGAGGACGAAGAAGCAGCTCAGGGACACACACCCCATTTCCTCCATCTTTGTTCCCTGATCTCACATTCTAAAATTGCAAAATTCTACTTTTTCACCCTGTGACATACTAATTATCATTCTATCTAAATTCTTGTGACTTATAAATCTTCCCAGGACAGTCAGAAGGATGTCCTGGTTCCCACAGTTAAAACTGCTCTTGAGTAGAAGTCAAAAATTAATGAAAGTTATAAGTGTTTTAGTGTATTTCATCTTCTTTGTGTAAAGTTCACTTTGAACCATATCTGGTTCTTTAAAATATTCAATTCTTTCTCTTAATCTTAGTGTTTTCCAGATGTGTCATGCCTTTAAAATCCCTTAAAGACAAGTAGCAATTTCGTGTTTCATGCTGTCAGCAGACCTCAAGTATTTCATAGAGTCACAGAGTATGCTTGCTGAGTTGGAAAGGTCTGGTCGGGATTATTGACTCCAGCTCCTGGCTCTATGCAGGACACACCCAGAATCACATAAAACTATGCTATATTTACTGGGGGAAGAGAAAAAATGATAGGCAATGTTTGTATTTCTTACCAATTATACTAATAATGCAAACAAGTTTGATTTATAACAAATAATGGGTCTTGTAAAACAGAAAAGTCCAAATATTTCCTTTGCAGCTTTGTGGGCACTACTCAGACTGGTGTCGTATCTCGTGTTTTCTTTCTCAGTTTAAATTTCCAACTGCTAGGAAGGATTTTCATCCCAGAGCAAGGCTTGAATATAAAACATTCTCATTCAAAAAGCAATTTATGTGGGGTCATAATCTTTTCCAGGCTTAACCTATATTTCTGTTTTGTGTTCTGTAGAGATTTACTTGAGCTGAGCATGAACCCTAAATCAAATGTACTTGAAAAGTGATAACAAAAAGCACAGCCCCAGAGATACACTGCTTGTTGCATACTTCTCTCTCCTTGGGAGGACTACTGCATCTCCCATTATGAATGCAATATTTATTGCAAGCACTGTACATGAAAGTGCAAATAAAAAACTCTAAAAGAACTACAAAACTGTTTCAGCCATCAGCAATTTTTGAGTGCTTGTGCCTTGGATGTCTTAATCGAATTGAAACAGAAGTTTTGTTGTTTGTCACTAACACATTACACTAGAAGCACTATTGGGGACTTAAGACAGTGGCTTTCCTAGGAACCTGCTGTAGGTCTATTTTTTCTTTCATTAAAACAACTACTTTGGGCAAATTATTTCTATCTGACTTTCATCTCAAAGTTTATGCTGGGGACTATGATTCCCCCTTTTTTTAGTACAAGACCGAATGCTGAGATGACAAATGCCACATAAGAACAAAAATCTGAGTTCAGTGCTTGTACACTTAATTTTCATTTCTGTGTCCTTTCCAGCATTTAGAGCAAACATTACACTCTTAAATATGGATTTGGGAAACCCCTCAGTACATAATTCTCCTTTCAGTACTTCCAATATCCTCAAGTAAAATAGATTTTCAAAAACAGTGTGAGAAATAAAGCTAGAGAAAGTATGTCTCTCTGCCTTTCTCGCTCAAAAGTAATTGAGATTAAATCACTTGTAAGTTTTTGTTTCTGTCTTTTTTTTGACTGTCAGCTTGTTCATAGGAAATAATTTCTTGAATTATTTTTAGTGTATATATTTGCAAGTTAGAGAGGTAATTCCATTTGTGTGTCGAATAAAGAAGAATGTCTATGTAACACCAATACAGATTTGGCCTCCAGAATATTAGTTTTTAATGTTTCAACATTATTTTTTTTTGTTTTACTTGTTGCATTTAAAAGAAATGTTTTTAATTCTTTAGTTCAAAAATTGAAAAAAACTTCACAGAAGAAAATTTACTATATGATACAGTAAGTTATGACATTTCACTTCGGTTTTTCTTTATCCAGGAAGGGGATACATAAATAATAAAGGAATGAATGCAATTCATACACTTCCTCCCCTCCCCCCTCTCTCCACAGTTTAATAATCCAAAGGTTATCTGCCTAAATATTTAATCACCTATAGCTTCTACAGAATAAATAGAAACATGTTCTTGTACAGAAAGGAACAATGTCTTCCTTAGGCCTGTGTCCAAGAATGATGTAATTCTCTTTCTGTTTGCTATGAAAAACCTAGGATGTTTTTTTGGACAGGACAAGGCACGACAGCCTAAATAAATTGTGCCTTGGATGTATAATGGTGAAATAGCATTTTGACTTAAACTGCTGTGAAGACGCAACCTGTGTTCTATGTCAAAATATACTCCTCTGAGACCTGGTGGAACGTGAAACTGCTGTGTTCAACCAAAATTTTTAGAGTAGGATCTTCACTAGGGCTATTAAAGCATGGCTTTAGCTCAGCTGTCCTTTTCATAAAAATATTCATAACACTAATAAATAAAAAAGAATATCTCAATTCTGCAGAAAATTTACTAGCTGGTATGCAAATCTCTAAGTAGTAGAGGACAATGACTCAGATACCAGGTTTTGGAAGTGTTTTTTGCTGAAAAAACAGCACTACATTTTTCTTTCTACTTGAATTTCTTTAATGTGTCGCTTAGAGAAAAGGTAAAATACAGGACTTTGAACAGCTATTTTCTGGAAGTTTATTTTTAGGTGCTTTTTAAAAAGTTGTTTTAGCAAATACATATTCTGCCATATCATAAAAATTAGAGGCTTCGTAGACTAGAGAGTCTTATTTTTACCAAAGCCTGAAAATAAAATACGGCTATGTTCTAACGGTATTGCACCCATTCCCTAATCTCATCTTGGAAAATCTAGACAATATCTTCGTCTTCGTGGAAAAAAAATCATCATCAAGTTTAGGAGGTCATGTAATTTGAAGTTGGAAAATCTTGAAAAACAGGCAGTCGTACTAAAAAGCCTATATCTCAGTTTGGGACACAACTACAGGAAAAATAAACCTTGGGGATTCAGAGCACAAAAACTGTTTTGCAATAATAATTTTTCAAAAGTGAAAGTTAACCCTTTCATTCAGCTGTCTAAGAGGAAGCACAGTGCAGGAAGATAGCAAATTCTCCATGGGGATATATTTCTCTGTGCAAATACATCTACAAACCACCCATTCATAGAAACTGTGAGGGTAAATTGTCATAGCAGGTACTTACTATCTCTGTAGCCTTCCATATTCTGTATTTTTACTGTCTTTGAAGAAAAAGTGGCATGACACTGATGTGAATTCTTGAAATCTAGCTCCTTGACCAAGAAAAGGCACCAATATTTGTTCAAGATAAGGCTTTCACAGTGTTGTAGTGGAAGAAGTCTGCATTTTTGCTCCATATTTCTGGAAATCCAGAAATTTGAGAAGATTTTTCACACTTTTTAAAGAGATTTCTCAGGCAGATGCTGAGTCTGAAGTACACTTAAATGTTTTGAATTATGTGGAGATGAAAAAATTGATTCTTACAGTGGGAAATGTGTCTCAATTCCAATGAAAAATGAGGCCATTTGCATTAAGGAAGACAGGAAAATATATACAGAGGTGGATAAAACCCTATCAGATCTAGAACTGTACCTTTTTATTTTAGAAGTTATATAACAGAATTATGTCCTGATGTTCTTCTGATGATTCAGGCTTGGTCGCAGGACTGATGTCATTAACATAACACAGAAACAGCTCTATAAAGGACTATCTCTAGAAGACAAATCCAGGTGCTAATGATAATTCCTAATAACTTAGTATGGTTTTGTTGGAGTTTCAAACAAAGAATAAAACTCCCAAACTATTTGTTAATGTAATTGATAGACCTGACTAAAATTGACTTGAAATCTAATGTAAAGCTGGTGGGAGCATTTTATAAATAATGCCATTTATGCAGTTTTAAAGACCTTTTGCAGTTAAGTAACTGTGTGTACTACAAGAAGGGAGGGGAGGAGAAAAAAAATCGTGCTCTCCATGCTGTTCTTCATGCTATATAGCCCAGGGATGATATTTTATATTTTGATCACCATTAGCTCAGTATGCTCAGTTAAGTAGAAAGTGAACTCACAAGAAAACCTCAAATTATCTCATCACTTTTGGAATCAATAAATGTCTTGTTTAAGAAAGATGTTGAAGAATAAGAAGTCATGCACTAAAGTGTCCAAATGCAATAGAAATTATTATAAATTCTCTAAAATTCAGTGGAAAAAGCATAACACATATCCATAAACTTATATAAAATATATTCAGTATAAAACATGTGATACTTGTTGGGACAGAAGTCAGGGTTCCATAGAAAGAAACTTCAAGGTGCTATTTCTTTAAAAGGAATCCCTTCATGCTGGAACACAAGCAGTATAATATGACAATTCAAGTGTTTAAATTTAGACTGTTTATTGGTTGATTTTAAGAAATGAGATTTTGTTTCTTTAAATACATTAATTGATACTATATTAAAAAATGTTTCTGAAAATTGCCTGTCATCAATTTATATTAATGAAAAATTTTACTGAACTTGGTGATATTACCCACATGAGTATATTCAGCTGTCAGCGCTTTAACAATCAAATGTTAGTTGAAAATAGACTAGGTAAGGACTTACATGATTGAATCTTTTTGCTAGAATTGCAGACAGCACATTTGCTAGTATTAAAAAATACACAGGTAGTAGACATGTCTTTTTCTAAGCAATCGTGTACTGTAGGATATGAATTGGCTTAAAATGGGCAGAAATTATGACCAGAAGCCCAGAAGACACTATACTGCAGTCCTGAAGAAGTAGAGAGATAACTAAAAAGTAATTACCAGAAGGGGAAAAAATAATAAAAAAAAAAAAAAAAAAGACAGAGCAAAAATAAAGGGTAAATGAGAAAAAGAAAAATTATAATTATTTTGCTCAATCTTTATTACAAAGCAAATCCTTACAAGCCTAATTTTAAAATCAGTTATCTCCATTTCTATCACTGAAGGACTTCAACAGTGGAAACTGGAAGTTTTACCTACAGAAAAGAAGAGCAAAGGATGATCAAAGACCTAGAATAGCAGAAGCAGCAATCTTCAAAAATCTTTAAGGGCAGTATTATTCACTCAAGCATCCATTGGAGTTTTAGTTTTTAAATAAAGCATTTCAATTTTACACAATGTTCACTTACTCAACACAAAACTTTCTGAAGAGAACTTGCTTTGACTCTGCTAGGGAAAAATTTTTTTTTTTTATCTTTCTTGCTTCAGTAAAACTTTTACTGGTGACCCAAGTTTCCCCCCCCAGTTTTTAATATATGTTTCAGTGTTCTTTTTTAAAGTGTTCATTTTTCTTTCCATTATTCCTTTTCTTCTTGTTCTTTGTACAGATTTCATTTTATTAACATTTGACTGTTCACAATGTTCCTGTTCCCCTGATCTTCTGTTATTTTCTTTGGCCATTACAAGTGTCTAAAGAAGAGTTCAGCTGTACAGAGACACTACTAGTGCCACAAATGTGTATAGGGCATGAACTAGACAGAGCTTTTGCTTTCTCTTGATCTGTCGTGCACAATGTTCTCTTTTACTAGACCCCAAAACTTTCCCTATTTTGTGAGTACATTTTACTTTTCTGAAGTCTAAAGACTTTAAATTTGGTGTTTGAACAGCTGTGCTAAATTTCAAGCTGAGAAAATAAGTATGTAGGTATGGACAGAAATGTAGTCCAGTAAAAAATCATCTGTGCTTTAGCTCACTCACAGTTCTACAGAAAGCGGTGCTGAATTATACCCAGATTAGTTCACAGAAACGTTGTGAGCAGGCTTTTCCTGCTTGACCTAATTGAAAATGCTAATTTATAGGGTTACTATATTGACTGCACCACTTCTGGACACTTTTTTGTTTGTTTTTAGCTTTACCAGATATGCCCGGACCTAACACAGCTTTCACATTTAATGACACAACTTAATTAGTTTGAAATATTTCTTTCCCATTGCCTCAAGCTGACAGAAATAATGGATAAGTCTAGGGAAGGGAATATCAAGACCTTGACTCTTTGTCAGTCATGCAGTTTCAGGGCCCTTACCTCTTTTCTGATGTAGTAGGAGTTTGTCTTTAAAAGGAGAAATGATGTAAAGTGTCTACTTTGTCTTCAGATATCACTTGCATCCTTGAGTTACAGTTGAGTCTATTCTATCCTTGTTTGAGTCCTGGTCAACCTCTGGAGTAGGTCGAATATGGGTCCTCAGGAGTGTGTCAGCACCAAGTGACATTGAATAGTCTATGAATTGTTCCCAGTTATCAGTTTCATTAATCAGACAGAGGTTTCTCATTCTCAATATCCTAGTGTTAATTTCTTGTGGCAGGTGTAGCCATTGAGCTCATCATGTGTCTTGAATGTTCCTCAAAGCAATATATGGTCAAAAGTTAATAAAGGATGTAATTTTAATGACCATTTTTAAAGGGTAAAGTATCCTTGCTTCAGCTTCCACTCTTGGAGAGAAATCAAATGAAAATAATCAAAATAAATTCTGATTTTAAATATGCAGTTACTTTGCATTGCTGCTCTAGGGCTTACTTTATGGGAGCAAGGTAATTTTGGGACAGAAGCTCCAGACTGTTGAAAAAACCCCCCAGCAGATTTTGATTGGGGGGGTGGGGGAGGGAAAGATTTGAAAATGCCTGAGGATTGTGCAGGTTTTCTCAATTTACTGCCTGTAATCAGTGCTGTTTGAATAGAAAACACTGCAATTGTTTTCTACCTGTCACACTTCATCCAGGCAGAATTCAATGATAGAGTGCCATATTATTCCTTTATAAAATAAGAGAAAAAATTATCTGTTATCTCTTAAATAAATGATACCTTAAATTTTATTTCAAAACTGATCTTGCTTCCTTATTGTGTTATCAGAACCTTCCTCCTAAAATGCAACATGCAATGAAAACTCCTCTGGTGAAAATGAGGGACATAACTTCACAAAGACCTCTATCAGCAAAGGCAATAGCTGAATATAAATGATTGTAAGAATCTTTCTTGTAGGACTGGCTTGACAAACAGGGAAGGTGTCAGCACAGTGGACAAGGAAGTAGGTTTGGAGGATGATTTTACACTGGTGAGGCCACATCTTGAGTGTTGTGTCCAGTTCTGGGCCCCCCAACTTAGGAAGGGTATTAAGGTGCTCGAACGTGTCCACAGGAGGACAACAAGGCTGGTGGAGGGTCTGGAGCACAAGTCCTTTGAGGAGTGCCTGAGGGAGCTTGGGGTGTTTAGGCTGGAGAAGAGACAGCTCAGGGGTGACCTTATCACTCTCTACAACTGCCTGAAAGTTTTTTTCACAAACAAAACATGAAAAATACTGAAAAGGAAGATAGATGAGAGGCAAGAAGGAGCATTTTGAAACACAGCGGTGTAAGAAAATTCAGACAACCCTCCATTGTGGGTAAGACTAGAAGGAGAGGGAAGACTTGCTTCAGGAGCAGCTCCACTTTTACATACTAAAGTATAATTTTTAGTGTCTTTCTTTCATAGAAATGTTTTAGTTACATAGTACCTCTGTTTTACTAAAGTAAATTATAAGATTGGGATTGGGACTTTGAAATTTGCTTGGTTTATACACCGTTCAAGGCAATGCAGTGAAAGTAATTGATCCCTCATTCAAGTGATGAAGACCAACTCACTGCAACCTGTGGCCCAAAGGAAGCTTGCCAGTCTTACTGGCTCAGGATTTGATTCCTAAATTATAGACAAAAAGTCAAAACTCCAAAAATCAGACTTGTTGAAGAACAGGTCGTGGGCATTTTCCACCATTATTCATGGGCATTTTCTAGTCTCTGTGAAGAGGAAAGCAATACACATACAAGCTGAACATCCAAAAATAGTGTTAGGTCTTCCTCATGTTTCAGTGCCTTAATTGTGTTTTTTATGGTAGGAAGTTTTCAGACCCTTTTGCAAGGTGAAGAAATATTGTATGACATGTACAGGGCCACGACTTCTCTGAATCAGAAAGGCTAAAAGAATCAGGTCATCATTGTGACAGAGATGAAAAATCATTTGTCACATTCACATACACACAGACAGACACACACAGCTGAAAACACAAAAACCCAAAAAAGCATTATGATTCTTGAGTGTTGGTTTTTATGAATCTCCCTTCCCACTTATCTTTCATCTGAACTCCTGTAGTATTTTCTAAATTCACACAACTTTTCTTTAATTGAAGAACTTTTGATCTCATTAATACTACTAAATTCTACAGAATGAGCTTTATTCATAAATAAAAAGGAAAAAAAAGGCAAAATTTTCAGTTGAATCGTGTTAATATATTTTTAACTCATTTAAAAAATTTAAACACTATGAATCAGGCTTCTGTCCAAAGATATTTTGTGTTTAATGTTTTACACACAAACTATAGATCCTTACACTTACTCAAGTCAAGGCATATGTAGTGTAGAAATGTCTAACCTGAATATTTTTTTAAATTATTCTGAGATAAAATAGGATTTTAAATATTTATTTGAAGAAAATCTACTTCGAATAATTCAAGAAGACATAATAAGAACTGGGACAGTACATGACAACAGACCTGAAAAGCACTTCAAACGACTTTACAGACAGTAGATCTTTTATCCAACAGCTAGTAAAATTGTTTAGTTTTTTTAAATCAGTGTCTGGAAATTAACCTTTGGATATTCTTATAAACCTTTCTTTCCCAGGCATTTAACTCAGTTTCTAATCTATCAGCACTCTGCTTCCCTGTTTGTTTTTTGTTTTTTTTTTACTGCAGGAGTACTGTGTTTATAAGAGGTTGGGTTTACATAAAAATTAGTAGTTACACTTTGACACTTTGTACCCATGAAATTTATTCCTATGTTAAATCAGTCTTTGACAATCAAACCTGCCACTTCTAAAGAGATATATATAGAATTCATTCTGTGTAGATTTAGAGTTTTCATTGTGCAGTTCTATAATATAAAATAAATCAGTATCTTTTTCATCTGTCTTGGTGTGGATGACATAGTGCTTCTGAGCTCCAGATTCATTCAAATTCTTAATTCAGAGTAATTGTTCAATGGTTATATTACTGAATACCAACAAAATGGAAAATATTCGATCCTTTTGGTGATGAATTCTGGATGAATTTACAAGTTCTTTGCAAAAGGCATTTAATTTGCACCCAGGTGGAATCCTGAGGAACCCGTTGGATTTTGAGACTGATATTGTTATCTATCCACTTGAAAAGTTTGATTGTGGTCATTTAAATGATGATTCAATAGGGCAAATCTTAGTTCCTTAACTAGTCTACAAAGTAGTTGGATACTTATATTAGGGCTTTACACTTAGTTGGTTAAGTTTTTCTGTTTGAAAATATAAAACTCCCCCAAACAACAAAAATCCCACATACAAAATTCCCCTCACCCTCCCTAAAAAAAAATTTAAAAAAATCAACAATCCCCTGATAATAGTTGAAATGGAAATATCTGGAATGCTGTCTAAGGTACATATTTGCAATGCATCACATGAGCTGCATTCTCTATCAGAGGAAACAAACACTGTTGCATTGTAATTTAATGCTTTCACTACCAGAGAGAGCAGGAAGCTTTGAAAACCATGTTTTTGTTTCAAAGGGCAAATTTATTCTGTCAAAGCATTTAATTTCTTCAAAACTGTCTGCTGAATTCTGTATTAATATGCAAGGAGAGTTGCACAAGAGTTATGGCCTGTCATAAATTCAACAATATTCTACATAATGGCTTCAATATGCCTGTCATAAGCTTATCTTGTCTTGGCAATGTCTACAATAATGCAGAAGTCATCCCTTTTAAATAATTAGATAAATGCGTATTTTTGACAGAAGCTGCTGGTTCTAACTGTTGAAACTACTGTGACACATATTCTCTAGTGACTGTCTGCTACACCTATATATCTTTGCTCCCATTTCTATATGCTTTCCATTTTAATCATAGTAAGATATATTTGTGGTAGGTAACGTGCTTGCAAAACTATTTGTTATGTGGTATATGCATTGTATGCTCCTGCAGGAATTTATTACATCATTTCCCTTGACTTCAACAGAAACTGGAGTGGCCTGTTGTTTACCAGGCTTCTGTAGATGTATGTTATGAGAAAGAACAGAAAGGTGTGCTGGTACTCTGAAAGTGCATGTTTTGAACAGTACAGCTACATCAGCCTGTCGTTCTGCTCACAGAGAGAATTGGCTTTCCTTTAATAGTTTTTACCCCATGTAGATCTCTAATTTATTGGGTACTAAGTAGATTCCGGTGTCCAGCCGACCTTACCCACAGCCAGCTCAGTTGTCACCATGGAGCACAAAAAGAAGTCAGAATTATTATCAAGTAAACATCCTGATTAGCATTGCCTGGTGCAACACACGTGTTTGAATCATGCAAGTTAATAACATAAATTTATGAGGCTGAGTTTCAATTCAAATTCATTTGTCTCATAAATAAGTAGGTAAAATGACTGAATGGTATTACTGTGAAAAGAAAGACTTTTATCTCTTCTTTCCCATTCTAGAACTGGATGAAGGGAATTTACAAATTCCACTGTGGAAAAAATGTCTAGCAAATTTTTTCAAATACTTAGGAGAGGTGCTAACAGCCTAAAGAGTGTGACACTGCTTTGAACAAACCAATATACATTATTCTCAGAATCAGCTAATTTCCAGCTTTTTATGAACATGTAGGTTGATACATTTGATTTTTTTTTGTGATGTTTGTAGTAACTACCATTTAGATTTTGGAGCTGGATATGTCATCGGACCCAAGACGTTAGCATACGAGCTAGTCACTTAGTTTCCCTTTAAAATCACAGGAGTTACTTCAAATATATGATTTATGTCATTATGAGGTACATATTTGAAAGAGATGCTTAACTTCTTTCCATTGATTTTAAAAGAAAGAATAGGCAATTAATAATGCTAGAAACCCTGAAAGGTAGGTGATGTCACTCTAGGAGTCTTCCAGTGTGAATAGCTTGAAAAGACTAACAGCTTCTGTAGGGTAAAATATACATTATTCTTTTTAGTAACTAATACCATTGTCCCACGCTCTTTAAACAAATTTTTTCAATTACTTATATCTATGTCTTATCTATTGCCTTGCTTATATGTTCCAAAAAGCTATATTTCTTTAACATAAAACTGCAGTTCTATGAACATGGGAAACTTTGTTAGAGTTTTGTCTAATCTTTAACGTAGTTAAAGAAATTTCCAGATTTTTTTTAACTATTGTATTCTTTATATGATCTTAAATTTTTACAGTTTCAATGAATAACTAAGTGAAACTGTTTCATTGACTTCTAATAAAATATTAGATTTAATAAATAGTAGGGTAATGAACAATAGGTTTTAGTATACATTCAGTGTAATATGAGAGTTTAGATAGTGGACACCACTGCTTTTGAGAAGAACTAGCTATGTAGGAATTTTGTTTTTGTGGAAGGACTGGGAAGAAAATAGTATATTAAGTATGATTTGGAGTAAGAGGAATTTTACCAGAATTTTACAGTGCTGTAAAGTAGTAGAGAAACTCAGATTTTCTGTTTGAAAATCCAATAATGGACGCAAACCTGTCTATCTAACTTTTACTGAACTACAGAACTTCAGTTATATAAGTTTTTTATGTCAATTAATATTGCATTTCCAGACACATTCTCTTGTGCCTCTGCCCCCCATTGAGCCATTGGTTCTTGTATTTTGAAAGTAAATGGGAAGACCAAAAAAAGAGAGGAGATTGAAACACACATTTACCAACCAGACATGTGATGTTGGCACAAAATATGTTCCAAAAAGCCCAACACAACCTGGCTGCTACTCACAGAAGTGGATTATGAGTCCTTGGGAGCAGAGACAGTAAAAATACTTATCAGTTATAATTTTGGGGGAAACAGAACAGTTCGAAATCCATTAAGATTCATTGTCTTCAGAGACAAACAGCAGCACAATACCTACATTAGTGGCACTAAACTGATTTTTGTGTTGAACAATCAAGTCTTCTCATTATCTCATTAAGTTTGCATATATAATTTAAAAACTTTTATTTTGGTATTTAAAATATTTGAGCTATTTATTTAATATGTAACTAAATTTCCTCACCACCATCAGGAATTGTTCCTCTGTTGCTTCTTTTTGCTCTCTCTATCAAATATTATGATTGTAAAAGCTTACTGAGATCATATACTTCTATAAAACACCAATGGGTGCACTCAGAAGACAAGCAGGTAAATTAGTCTGCAATATGCATCTAAAAAAGTATCTTTTTTTCCAAAAATGATTGTCATAGCTTTTGGAAATCCCCAAACCAGCACATTCAGTGAGTTCAGGATGCATCATGAATGTGAGAATATGTTCAGGTAATAGTCATAGTATCTAAAAACTGTGGAGGGATGTATGTTTAATTTATGTTTGTGATGAAGAAAATAGTGATGTGTATATTACAATGTTGTATATTACAAGGGTACTAATTTCTTCAACTTCTAACTTAAAAATTGATAGCAATGTAAAATATAGTGTCAATTAAAGAAGAATAAAGATAAATCAGCTTTTTTTAAAAGACCTTAATAAAAGATTAACTGATTTTCTATACTTATCTACTTTCTTGTTATGATATTTTTTTAATTTTTGGATAGTTTGAAATTTTTTACATTTCAGACTTAAAGGGAAAGATTATATATATATAATTTGTGTGTGCAAAATCCAAATCATATCTACACAGACAAAACTAAAAAAATTATTATCATTGAACTGAATGATTGAAAATGAGCTCTCTTTGAAAACAGAACTGAAGATCTTTAAAAAAAAATAAAACTGACTTGGGAATATGACACTTTCTCTGTAAGACTGAGAAGATATTGCCAAGAAGGCAACATTTTATTGACTAGTTTATTTTATGTAGACTCAGAGTAAGTATGGTCTTGTTTATGTGTATTCCTGTGGTTGTAAAGGTTTGAGAATGAGGCACACACAATTGGAGATAGACTCTTCATAGGATATTTCTAGAATTACCAAAAATTAGTAGAAAAAGAGTCACAAAACGTAGTGAATGATATGACCAAAAAAACCCCAAGGAGAATATGAAAGGAAATAAAGCAAGTTGAGATACACATAGACACTGGAAGGTTGGGAGTAAAAAGGCCAGCAGCAAAAGAGATTCCAGGAGGAAATCTTTCATAGGAAATCATCTTTCTAAAACTGTTGGCAATGCTGAAATTTAAGGAAAAGTGAGGTAATTGTTAAAGAGCCAGCATTATCCTTGTCCAAGAGATCCTCAAACTTTTTGGAATATTTTTCCTGTGGTATCTCATAGTGCAGGTCACACAAATGTATAATGAGCTTCAGGACACCAGCTAAGGTAGGTACATCCCAGATATCATCTATCAGGTTTTTACTAGGCCTTGAGTCCCAGCAAGAGATCCTAAGAATTGAGATAAAGATCAGCCACTTCAGTGAATTATTGTGCCTAGGGAACATTGGTAGGGATCATCATTAGGTTACAGACTATGTTGAAAACTTGGAAACGGAGATATAAAATAATGTGGCTTTTTTTCTCCGCTCTCATGACCCTTCTGTGTCTATGGATGAAGATAAAAGAGCCTGCTTCCCTCTGAGGAGGGAGTATTTGCTCAGTCTAACATTTGAAAGCAGAAGAGATGCTTCTTTCTTCAGTGTGGCAAAAAGAATATGGCATTTACAGTTCTGCAGACTACAGATTTATTTGGTCTACAGTGTGTGCTTCAGACCTCTATGTCTTCTATGGAAACCATTTAAAAAACTAAGTCTTTTCATTCTCTTTTGGGGAAAGATTTTATGAGATATTTCCTTTAGTAGCTCCCACTGGGAGATGGGGGATTGAAGGAAAGGAGTGTTGTTATTTCTACCACCAAATTATAAGTCTGTATAGATAGATCCCAATATATTCCATTCATGTGTCTTCTCAGGCTGGAGCCAACCAGCTGTGGAAGATCTCACTGACCATTAGACTCTTGATTAGTAATTCCAGATTTTTCATTGTTTGCTCTTAGAAGTTAAATTTGTTAGTTAATTTCATCGTGTACATAACTGATTGTGATTTTAATAACTCTGAAGAGTTTCAACAGACATTAAAAAAAAGCTCTGAATGTTAGGGATTTGGACATTGTCCTGGGTTGAAAATTATGTCACAAATCTATATACACTTTACTCTTCCAGTATTTAAAGTTTTCTGCATTTATATACTAAAATTCTTCTTTATTTGTGTACTAAAATTCTTCTTTATTTCCTCCTAAACATTTAATTTTATAGGGGACAATGAAGAAAACAGATTAGTTGGTTGATGAGGAATTCAAGTTTCATATTCTGTAATGTTTTTCAAGATAAACAATAAGTTTTTTTTTCAAGATGTTCATTTTTTAGTGTAACTCTACATATAGGTTTTAGAAAAGTAATCAAAAGATTATTATCAGTATGAAGCTGACCTTTTCATAACTGAGCTGCTTAATCTCCCAAGATGATTTGTCCCTGCACTTTAATTATTTATCTTCAGTATTTTTGGGACTCTAAGGTTGAAATAGAAGATCAATATCTTCCCTGTATATTAAAACTAAAACCCAGAAGTAGTTGATTCCTAGAATACCCTAAAAAGTGTATCCAACATTTTCCAATATAATTACTGTCTTGATCTTTGTCATCTTTCTTAGCCAAACATTCATTAAAACTTAGTCTAAGAAATGATCTCAAGATGCCTAAAACTGGAACTGCATGTTCTTAGAAATGACATTTGCTTGTGACATTTCTGACATTCAGGATCAAATCAAGCACTCTATGCTTCTGTCAAAGAAGAAACTGTAATGCTTTATCTGAGTATTGTTGCAGTTTCAACTCTTTTTTTTTTCTCCTTATCAAGGAGAGATAGGCAGAGCACTGGAATCCTACAACAGTCCTTTGTCTACATTTATATACACATAGAAAATCATAAACACATGCAACATTTGTCTGACAATGGTTAGGAAGACTCCCACTCTTGTTTTTATCTCCCAGTTGAAAAGTCATGCTTGTTTAATACTTCTTCATTCTTCCTTTTCTAAAGCT
This sequence comes from Sitta europaea, assembly GCA_013400255.1. NCBI lineage: Eukaryota > Metazoa > Chordata > Aves > Passeriformes > Sittidae > Sitta > Sitta europaea. The sequence continues at coordinate 154,321 of VXBS01004010.1, read as the reverse complement.
TGGTTTGTGTAGCCTAAGTAATGTATCCTGCATTTTACTTTTTTGCTCCTGCAAGAAATTTGCTCCTGGCATTACTTCATTATACAGATGACTTGTTCAACTAGATTCATTTTAGTTTTCACATCTTTTTTTTTTTTTTTTTTTTTCCTTGACCTGACTGATTAATTTTTATTCTCTATTTGTACAAATGTATCTCATGAAGGTAAATCATGTGGACCACCAGTAGCCCAGGCATTTCCTCCAGGATGCTGGATTTAGGGCACAGGGAGGGCTGAAAGGAGGCAGATGCAGGAGAAGTGAACAAGCACAATACCCTTTTGTTGCTTCTGTATTTGATGCACCTCATGACTGCAGAGAAGTATGAGATGTAGAATGCATCTGCTCAATAACCCTCTGACCCACAGGATCCAGAATCAGCTACACATATGGTGATTCAATCACAAAGCAGAAATACATTTCAGACCACTTTGTTTAATGACTTTAACTGAAAAGAGCACCTCCTATTCAGTTGTGACTTCATGTGTAGCATTGCCTTTTTGTTGAGTTTGAGTCTTCTTCCAAATCAACAAAGTAATTTAAAATATTGTTTCAAGCTCTAATGTGGATATAAATTCTACGAATTTTGTGAACTGAAAAAGAAATGAAAATTCTCTCTTTTCCTTATTTGAGGCTGCTCAGTCACCAGGGTCAGACATAGAGGAGGCTTGGTGAAGCTATCAAAGATCCGTTGTTTGTTTACCTGTGCCATAGTGTTTAATTCATTTAGTGCAACCTGGAGCCTCCTGAGAGCACAGAGGGAAGATACAGGGCAGTGTTAAGATTTGATTTTTTGATTGAGTGATGTCTCTGCCCAAATTAAGGTGCAAATGAGACCATATGCTGAAGTCAATAATACAAATATTATTTAACAGTAAACTTGAGGCAAAAAGAGAAAGAAAGTAATAGACAAGGAGGGAGAGCGGGGTTGAGTCAGAGAAAGAGAGAGATGGATTAAGTAGAAAGACAGTAACCATCCCTGTGGATCCAGCAGCATCATGTTTGGCTTCTTGGTGCTGGGTCTCACTAAATGCAGAGTATAACAGAATAATATGTATTCTGGTATACATGGGAATGCCAAGCACCTTACTCCCTGGAGAGGGGAGTGGTTTAAACTGTCTTTTGCAACAGACTCTGGAGGTCACAACACTGTGTATGGGGACAGCTGCTGGGTATGACTCTCCTTGATACATTCTTCACCCCCAGCCTTGTTTACTTCTCCTTAGACCTGACATAATTGGACACTAGTGTCACCTTCATCTTATCTCAAGGCAGGATGCTTAACTCACAGTCCAATTTCCCAAAATCCAGAAGGCATATTCAGGTGAGGTGGGCCTAGGTTGTTGCAGCTTTTTTATACAGTTGGCCATAGTGAACAAAGTCCTTCTGTAATCTTAAAAGTGTTCAAGATAATTAAAATTTTTGCATCCCATAAAGAGGGAGGGAGAGAAGAAATAGAGATAAAAAAATCTCTTCACTAATAATCTGTAAATTTCAGTGTTCTAGTTTAGAGTTTGTATTTTCTATCTCCAAATTTGAGAAAATAAGTTAGGTGTTCCTTCAATCACTTTAAAGTTTTGAATGAAAGGGGATAGTGTGGTTGTGCATACTAGTCAGTATTCTTGTGCACCTGAGGTTATTACTCTTCCTAGCATGCCCAAAAGAAAGATAAAGGCAAATTGTATGGACATAATTTATTATTATTGCAAAAGTAACTCAAGAGGAACCAATATAAAATCTTATTCTCATTGATCATTTTGTATCCTCTACAGAATTACTTGAGGCCAATACACACAGAATTGACAGTTCACCTTTTAAATTAGAACATTGTGTTCTTTCTTCAGAATTCTTATATTCCATTAGATTAAATAATCCTAAATACTTTACAGTAAGGAAAACAGAGAAACCCAAACTATGACAATAATGTTTACATGCATGTGTATACAGACATAAATATAAAATATATGGATACATGTAAGCGTATGTGCATTTATGTATGTGTGCAATTAAATAAAGAATAACCTGAAATTAATTAAAGAATAACTTGTTTCAAACTGTACTTTCAATGCAAGTTTGTTCTTCATATTTATTTACAACTCTAACATAAATCCATAAATTCAAACAACTTTTAAATGTTGAATTCCAGCCTTTAGAATGGTAGGATTATCTTATTTTCTATTCCAAATATTCAGAGTGATTGTCAGGTTCCATTATATCTATTTTTGCTAGGTGCAGGTGGCAAGATTTTGCCAACTGGAGTGTAGGGTGATATCACAAACTGATATCACAAACTTCCAGTTCCAATGAACTCTGGAGGACACACTGCAGGACACAGCTCAGACCCTCAGCCAAAGAGGTGGTATCTCTGGGAAAATGTACTCAAGAGAGGCTATAAGATTTGCTGTAAAGCAAGAGAGGCAAGACTGAAATGTATAGGAGACAGGAATGTATTGAACCAGGGAATAAGAGTTGGTGGGGAGAGGTCTTCTAAGTTTTTATCTTTGCTTTTCCCCATCCTACTCTACTTTTAACTGGCCATCAGTTAGATGCTCAAATCAAGTCTGTTTTGCCTTGAATGGTAGTTGTTAATTGATATCCCTGTTTTTATTTCCACACATGAGCTTTTGCATCTTATTTTCTCCCTCTGTGCTGGAAGCAACTGCTTGGATGTCTGTCAGCCCACCAAGGTAAACCTATCACAATATTTTCATCCACTGATTAATGAATGAAAGCATGGTTAATAAACGGTATATTGAACAAGTAATTTCAGCCATAGTGAAATCTGTTCCTTTTGACAGCACCACAAGTTTTTCAACTGAATGTAGTGGCTACGGAATTGAAGAATATTAGATTTGTTTGTCTCTTTAACAAAGATTTATACATAGTAATGTAGTTGGGGTTTAGCCCGTAGTGTCTTTCTTAAAGGCTTGTTATTGGCATTTTTTTTAACATTATGTATGACTAATACCTAGTAGCTGTTTCAAGTACAGGCAGTTGATGGGAAATTCTAGATCTGTAGTGGAAAATGTTAATCCTTAACAAATAAGGAACTTTAAAATAAATCCTTTTCCCTTAATTCAGTGAACATAGTAATTAACATCCCATTTGCTTGCATAAATATCTGGAACTACAATACTAAACTTGATCTTCCTTAATAAAAAATATTACAAGAACAAATTATTATTAATGTATGTAGTACGGAATATTTTATGAGGTCTTTTACAAGCATACAGTAAATTGCATTCTCTACTTCAAAGTGAATATTAAAGAGAATTGTGTTCTCATGGACTCATGATAAA
>VXBS01004010.1:15528-150953 GCA_013400255.1 Sitta europaea | reverse complement strand
TTATTAGGTATACACAGAGTAAATACAACAACAAAAAAAGAACATTCTCATTTCTGTAACATTTTCATGAGAAATGCTACAGCATGAAGTTTCTTTTGATTTATCAGGGCCTGACTTAAAATAAAAGCCAAAATAATTAAGAGATTCAGTTAACTGAGGTGTTGAAGCAGTCAACAATTGATCAAAAGAAAGAAAATTAAATCAATTTTTTTTATAATAATTTATAAAGCACAAGAGCTGAAGAACTAAAGCTTTCTATTTTCTCTCTATTTATCATTACCTACAAAACCTAGCCAACAATAGTCTGCATTTTATCATATAAATTTTGTAGTCCTAAAATATTGCTATGGTCCCTTTCACTTCTGAAATGTAATTTCCTCTGAATATTAGACTTCTGTTGATGTTTTTTCACAATCATTATGTTGAAAGCTATATGTGTTCAAATTGCAGGGAGTAATAATACTGGCTTGTTTTGAACTGCGACCTAATAGGTCAGAATTTTATCTATCCCTTATTTCTGATATTAGAAAATAATAATATTTATTTCCTAGTTGCTCTTTCCCTGTTTGTCATGGGGTTTTATGCTATTTTCTCATGCGTCTTATAAAGCTTCAGAAGCTTTAGCTCATTTAGCCATTACCTGAATAAATGTTTAAACTGTCGGTTCATTCCTTCCACATATGGTGCAACTTGTTTTGTCATTTTTGCTTTGCTTCCTTCTCCATCCTCTCTGGCTTCCAAGATGTGAATTATCTTTTTGTGATAAGGACAGTGTCTGCACACAATATTGAAAATATGAGTTCGTGTTTTGGTTTAAGTTTGTTTCTCCCCTTCCTTTTCTAATACTATTTTCTTGACCAACACTGAGATCTGTCCTATTATTTTCATAAATCTATTTATTCTTCAGTGGTACAAGACATGATAAACATCATTGCTGTTTATACAAAATAAGACAGTTTTTCTCCTATGTATTCTGGATCTGTATTGAATTCCTCTTGCTGGTATAATTAGGTATACACTAATATTCATTATCTCTCTTCTATGTTTTAACACAGTAACAATGAGTTTATACCTTTGCTGCATCTTAGTTTCCTCAAGGATCTCTTTGAAAACTTATGTAGATTCTATTACGTTCCTGTTCTCCACAGACATTTTTTTTTAATAGGTCCATTAATTTTGTGGGAAATAATTTTCCTTAGAAAATCTTGTCTATCCTGAATAAAGCATATTTATTCCCACTGTGTAAATTTGGCCAGCCCACAGAAGTAAGCTGGCTGGTTCTGAGATTGTAATTTTATTGAACTAATGAGAAGGTGTGTCATCTCTGAGCGTTATTACATTTCAAAGAAAACAAAGCCCAGGAAGCTTCCTTTTCATTTCCACCTGTCAGAAAGAGAAGACCTTCCCCCCTCAGCCTGGGCTGAGTGAGGGGAGGGGGGAGGTCACTCGGGCCAGGTGGGGCTCAGCTCTTTTGGGAACACCTGCGGCACAGAGTCCTGCTGGGCTCTGCCTCTGCTTGGCCCTGGGCAGAGCGGGGGAGAATCCATGCTGTGTGCCCTGGCCACCCTGATAAGACCTCATAAAATGGAAAAGGGATCTGGGGATCTGTCCAACCTCCCCCCAGCTGCAACAGACCAGTGAGCAGCTGCCTTTGGGCACAGGCACCCTGAGACCTGCCTGCCCAGCCGGCTTTGTAATGTGGCACCATGGAATGCCATGGCCTGGCCGGGATCCTGGCACAGCTCCAGCACAGCCACAATCCCGCAGGCGAGTGCCTGGGCCAGGACACTGCCTCTGTTAACTCTTTCAGTGCATCAGGGAACAGATGGGACCTGAAAAAAAAAATCCATCCTCTCCCCATTAGAGGGAAAGCAGGTAGAGAGACCACATGAAAGTATCAAAATCAGTCAAGAAAGAGTGAAATCCAGATGGAGAGAGTATGGGGAGCTGCTTTCAGCTGAAAAGACTCTTGTAAGCTATGGTGATTGACTATAATATATTGAGATATTTCCTTTAAACCACAGAGAAGTGTAGGGGAGATGGAAAGTTCAAATTGTAGACCTGAGCAAAGGAATGCAATATTGAAGGGGTTGTTGATTTCATGAGAAGGTGAACAGAGAGATGAAGTGATAAAGACTCTTTGCCCTTGAAAGAAGTGAATCTCTCTTCCCTGAGATGAAGATGATCTCGAAGATAGATAAAGAGAACCTTTGTTTTGAACAGTTTATCTTTAAAATAAAACTACATGCATAGATGTGGCCCAGAGGCACAGCTGTTAACTATGGGAGTTTCACAGCTGGGAAACTGCTGTTTCCAGTTGGGAGGAGTTTCATGAGTGCACATCTTCCGTGCAGCTGCTGTTCATGAAGACTGAAATCATGAGAGAACTGTTTTTTTGTGGGGGAATTTTCCATAGGGAACGAGAGGTGCTTTCCTCCCTAAGTGAACTGAAGACTGTTTTAGAGGTGGAAAACTGACTGAGATTTCTGAGTGTTGTTTTCTTTACATTGTTGGTTAGGAGAAAAGGGTTGGGGAGGGAGGAAGAGCATTCTGAAGGTTTGATTCTGATTCTTGGGTGTTTTTTTTCTCTTTTAGTGCTAGTTAATTGTGGGAATCACAAAATCCTTCTGAGTGTCCTGGGAAGATTTATAATTTAGAAGTATTCAGACAGAATAATAATTATTATATCACAGGGTGAAAAAGTAGATTTTAGGATTTTACAATGTGAGATCAGGGGGAAAAGATGGAGGCAGTGGGGTGTGTCCCTGAGCTTCTTCTTCTTCCTCTTGTTCTCCATCTTCTGTGGTGGTGTGGCACATTTAGATTGGTTTAGAGTAAAAGAACACTGTGCAACATAGTTAGCAGATATTGGAGGATTGTTATAAATAAAGTACATGTAATTTTCTGTATAAAAGATAGTGCCCTCCCAAGGGAGTCAGGTGACAGGAGGAGTAGATGATGACAAGATGACAAGGAAACCAAGACCAAAGAGGAGAGCACTGGCCTGCAGAAGCTGTGGCAGGCCAGGGAATGAATATGCGATAACAAAGAATAAACAAATTCCTGAAAACGAGAGCAGACGACTCGATCTCTTCTTCAGACGCAGGGCTGGGGAAAACAGAAACCTCACAAACACAGAAACACCAGACAGGCCCAGGCCAAAGAAAGAACAACAAAAAGAAAACAGCAAAGAAAGAAAAAGAAATCAATATCAATCTACATATATATATTATTTTTTAAGAATCTAACAATTAATAAACTCTTATTGCTTTTAAGCTTAAGCCTGCTTTACTCTTGATTGGGAAATTTCAAATTGGCAAACCAAAACCAGAACACAAATCTGGTGGTTTAGAATTGAAACCATGACACCCATGCCCAGCAATTCTATTTTCAATCCAGTCTCTACAGAAGGCCAATATAGAAATTAGGCTTTTAAATTCTCTATTCTTCAGTTCTGTGGATCTTTCCCCAAATATTTTTTTTTTTTTAATAGGCACCACATTGTCGCATTGCCATTATCTAACCATCTGGTTCTGGTACTTGAAAATATCCAAACATCTCTATGGTACATTTTGCAACCTGTTAATGCCACCACTCTCCTTTTCTGAATGTCATGTGATTCTTTAGTTTGTCAGGTGATCCATTATTCTTTCTCATGACATTTCAAAAAGGGACAGACAACTTGTGGTTGCTGGAATTTCCTGAAAGTCACTCTTGGTGGATGCAGCTGCAAAGAATACAATTGGTGTTGGTGCTGCTGTCTTACCTCAAATGCTCCTTCTATAATTTTATATCACTGAACTTATCACAATCTCCCCTGTAGTGATGCAATTGCAGAAAGCTTTGTTAGTTGAAAGAATTGTGCGAGTTGTATCCACAAGACTTCCATGAGTGTTTGCTAAATCCTATTACTAGTCATTTTTACAACTCTTTTTCCTAATATCTGCAGTCTTTCTATGTCTGTGTATGATATCTTCTGTCCATTTGCTTTCCAATTTCTTCATTTTTTCCTCTCTGTTATGGGTTGACCTTGGCTGGACACCAAGTACACACCCAAGCTTCTCTATTGCTGTCCTCCTCAGCTAGACAGGGGAGACAAAATATAAAAAATGGCCAAGAACAGAAAGTGATAATCACCAGTTACTGTAACAGTCAGAACAAACTTGATTCAGAGAAATTAGTTTAATATATTACCAATCAAAGAAGAGTATGATAATGAGAAAAGAATTCCTAAATCTTAAAAAGCCCTTTCCCCTTCTCTTCCCTTCTTCCAGAGCTCACCTTTGCTCCTGATACTCTTTACCTTCTTGCTTTAGTGGTGCAGGGACATGAATGAAGGTTCTCATGTTCTCTTCTCCTCTCTGGCTGCAATTGTCATACTGCAGCATTTTTTTCCTTTTCTTAGATACGTTATTCCAGAGGTGCACTGCCATCACTAAAGAGCTTTGCCTTGGCCAGTGGTGGGTCCTTCTCGGAGTCAACATTGGCTCTGTTGCACATGGAAGAAACTTCTGGCAGCTTCTCACAGAGGCCACCTCTGTAGCCACCATGTTACCAAAACCTTGCCATGTGTACACAATACATTTATCTCTCTGATAAATGACTATATAATCAGGGCAAAGATGATTTTGGTAGTACCCAGTGTTCTGTGTTCTGAAGATACAAATGAGTTCTCCTGGTCTCCAACTTCTGTTTAAATTTTGCCATGTTTTTGTACACTGAATGCTTTTCCTAACAATTATCCAATTAGTTAATTGAGTTTATTCATCTCTTGTGACTTTCTTTAGTAGATCTCTTTACTGAAAACAGGTTTTATTCTAAGAATGCGAGGAAAAAATGATTTTTTTCCTGCAGTCGGAAGTGGCAATACTACAAAGTGTTTGGGTTCTCATGGATGAGAATTAAATAAGGTATAATCCTGTGGCAGGCCAGGTGGCTTAGCAGCTGTTCAGAGTATTGTGGAATGGGAAGGTTGGTTTGAAAGCAACCTCATCCATCTTTTTCTTACCCATTCACTTGGCTGGGAAAGCTCAGCCCTAACAGTATTGTGAAGGTGATACAGTTCTGTGGCCTGACCTTGGCTCCTCTGCATGATGAGGGATATAACTAGAGGAGCTGGGGAAATGACAGCTGCTGAAGCTAAGGGTACCTCCTGCTGATCAGCTGATAAAGTAACATAGAAGTTACTAGCCTGCTGTTTTTCTTGCTGTGTTTCTTTTTCATGGTGACTACAACACACACACACAATGATTTGCTCCCAGTGCAATCCAATGGCATGTATATATTGACAGATGCAGACAAACTTGAGATTGCGCTGCTCATGCTATGCAGGCAGTTAAAATGAGGACTGGAAAGACCTGAGCTTTTATGCTGTTAGATGCAATATCCATTTGTTGCATGTGATCACTTATTTTAAATAGTACAGGTTCTAATCTGTTCTATCTTCTAAATATAGTTCTAAAAACATATGAGGCCTTTCTTATATGTACTTCACTCATTTATGCCTTTAGTTTACAGCCACACAACAGATCACTTTAGAGTTAAAAATTGCATTGTGCTGAAAGTTCATGTCAGAAACTGTGTCTTAGGTTGGTTTTAGAGAAAAATAGGAGTGAATTTATTGAGCAAATGATTGAATTTGTACCTACAGAATAAAGAAGGAAAGGGAAACAATGGAAGCTTGTGTAAATGCAATATTAGTCCTTCCTGAGACTGACCAACATGAGTCAAAAGTAAACTTTGCTGATCTACTTTCTGGAGACAGAAATTATCTCTGTAGCCTCCCTTTCCAGTTTAGAGATAGCAACAGCTGCAGTTGGAAGATATAAGCATAACTGTGCTTACTAGGACCATGCAGTGAATGTGGTTGTTTATTACACATTCCTATTCTTGCTTGTGAGAAGAAACACGGCATAACCAGCACATGTCAGATTCAGTGACTACAGGTGGTGTCTTGTAAGAGCAGAGTAGAGTGTGGAAGTCTCCTCCTTTGACCTGTCAGCCATGTTTCCTTTTGTGTAACCCAGGATATGACTTTCTTTCTGGACTGTAAGCATACATCTCCATTTTTTTTGTCCACTAGGATGTCCAAGTCCTTCTTCTCAGTGCTGCTTTCAATCCAGTCATCCCCCTGTGAATAGTGATAACTGGGATTGTCCTGTCTCAGGTTCAGGAATGTTTACCTGGCTTATTGAACTTCATGAACTTTCATATGGGCCCAGTCCTCAAGCCTGTACAAGTTCCTCCCTTTCCTCCAGTATCATAAACTGCATCACTCAGTTTGTTATCACCTGCAGGCTTGCTTCTGTTCCACTGCTTATGCCACTGATTATATAAATATTATACAAACATATGAAATAATAGTGGTTCCAGTATGGACCCCTGAGAGACAGCACACGGCACAATTTTCCACTTAGCCATCAAGCCATTAACTGCAAGTTTTCATATATGGCCATCCAACCTATTCTGTTATCCACCTGTAAGTGCAATCATCTCACCTAGGTCTTTCCAATTTAGTGGCAACAATGTTGTGAGGGACCATATTAAAGACCTTACAGAAGTCCAAGCAGATGAGGTTCGTACCTCTTCCCTTGTCCACAGATGCAGTCAGTCAGTCAGGCCACTAGATTAGTCAGGCATGATATGTTCCTGGTAAAGCAGTGTTTACTGTCTCGATTTAACATATCTTCTAAGGTGATCTGTGCCAAGGGTTTACTGGGCTTAGAAGTGAGGCTGACCAGCAAATAGTTGCCAGAGTCAATGACCATGAATAATGACTATGAATAAGAGTATTTCAAACCATACTACCTTATCATGCTGCTGCCTCCTAAATTCAAGGCCTCAGAGCTGACACAAAATGTGACAGACAGACAGACACACACACACACACACAAAGATGCACACACACCCCCAAATTATAGCTAAATAATACCTCAGGCTGGTGAGTATACACGGGGTAGATTTGCTTCCACAGCAGGAACGTCTTCCTTCTCTCAGCACATCTAGCAGAAGGGGTTTGTCATTAACAAATGACTTATCAGCAAGTCCCATTACTAAGGTAGCTGATGCTCTGCTTAAACAATTGTTCACTATTTCAAAGACAAAAAGTGGAAAACTTTAGAAATATTAGTATGAGCAGATAAGACAGTCACATCTGCCAGGAGCGTCATGAAGATCAGCAGATAAATTTAACTCACTAGAGACATTTTGCAAAGATTTTTTATTTAAAAGAAGCCATCTCCCTATGATCTGTTATTTTTAAATTGAAAAGATAAAGCTAATGTATTACTGTACTGGAGTTATATCTCTTTTGTATAACCTCTGGGGAACTTTTGCTTAAGCTTTTATTGCTGTATTTTCTGTTGTAGGGTATCTATTCACTATAGATGTCAATAAATTTAAGGTTTAAACTATGGAATGTTAAGTTAAGGAATGTTAAACATTTTGAAAAAACTGTTGGAATCAGAGAAGGAAAAAAATCAGAAAGAAAAATAAAAAGGATAACCCTTGTTGATTTCCTCTTGCTTTATAATTTACTCAGAACCAATCTGATTTCTCTGAAAACTTCGCTTCCAGATGTCTTTCTAGACATCTTTGGGTATTTCCTGAGGCTAGGGAAGAAATGAATCCTTTTACAGAGTTTTAATTTCTTCATGACCTAAAATTTAATGATACAAGGCCATGTCAGTGCAAAACATAGAGGCAACTTCACTGTTAACTCCAGATCGGTTTTGCTCAACCAAATAAAAATGTTCTAATGCAGTACCTAGAACATCGGGAAAATGCCCGATCTATCTTGCTCTAATTAAATACAGAGGCCAAAATTTCACTAATATTTAATAATTTGTTCTGCCTAATAGCTTGACTAGTTGTCATATTAGAGCAAAACCTAATTGTGATCTAACACCTGTCTGTAGACACGTAGATGAGTAAGCTGAGCATAGGAAATGTATGACTTGCATACTGGCTGTGGAGCACACAGGAAAAAATAATGTAATCTGCCATCATAGCATGAAAGAAACAAAGCAAAAAAATTTAATAAAATTCTTTTGGATACTTTAAAAATTATTTATGCTTTTAATCATAATTTATCTGCCTTTTTATAGGCAATACATTCGTTTTTAGTCTCCCCTTTTGTTGTAATGGTTTCAAAGAAGGAAAAAGATAAATCATTACTAAACACTTTTGTATTTTGTGTTTTCTTGTTAGTTTTTAGTCTGATATTTCTGAACTTGAAACTATTTTATTGCTTCGAGCTCTGCAACAGAGCAGAACTGTTTATCGTATCACTGTCAGTGTCCTCCAGGCCCCAGGGTTTCATTTTGTAAATTGAGTCTGGCTTACTGTGGTAATTCTCAGAAAGCAAATTAGAATTTATTCTTAATACACGAGAAAAAGAAAATAAAATAAACCTTTACTATTATGAAGGCATATTAGGTAAATATTTTAATGCAATGCAGCACAGTAGTCAAATTTGATGATACCAATATTTCAAAACTGGAAAGAAGTAATGTTTGTTATTTTTACTTCTGAAAGTTTGCTCTAGACAAATGTTTCATCTCAATATCAAATCATAAGTTGCACTGTTGCCTAAGATGTTATGCATCAAAAAAATTCTGAAAAAATAATAGCTATACTAGAAAGAATTGTATAAGAGAACCTCAGTTACTGATTTTACTTTTTATGCTGAACCTCCTGTATTCTGAAAGGTGAGTCGATACAATTGAAAAGAAAAATTTATGACTTTTTAGATAACCCCCCCAGGTTAAGAGGCAAATTAAGGGACAAATTAACATTACTTATGGGCAAAGACTGAAGTTGTGTTTTAAGAATGAGAACTAACTCAAGAATTCAAATGATATTCAAAGAGAATTGAACATATCTTCCAATGACAGCAATATCAGTAGCGTGTTCTGAATTGGAGAAAATGAGGGAATATCCTTTTGAACTAATATACACCCTTGTGTTTTAAGCAATAAAAACCTAGACTGAGGAAATATTGTCATTACTGGATATATTTTGGCAATGCAGTTATATCTCATTGATGCTTTTAGTTATAGTAAATTTTAAATTATAAATTTAAAGCTTAAATCCACTGTTTGTTCTGCTGAAGCAGTGGTAAATCCCTTTTTAGGTTTATCAATTGTCTCATCTTTCCACTCCCCACTTATAATGCATATCCAAAATAAAAGTAACACTTGCAATAGGGTTATTGTCTATTTTGACCAAATATTAAACACAGACACGAGTAATAAAACTTCTAAGAAAGTTTTTGAAACTTTCTTTTGAAATCAGTTTTGAAATTCATAGAGGAGATATGGAAAGGTAATGTCAGAAATCTGTGCTAAGTACCTAAACTGGATCCTACTACAGCTTCTCTCTGATAGTCCCATGGACCTTCCTGTATGGAGCAGCTCATGCTGAATAACCTGCCTGCATCATGACATGAGAATCTACAGGAACTTTATACAGCTCTCTACAGCAATCACCTAATCTCTCTTTCCTACATCTGCTCTCTTTCCAAGTTTGGAAATTGTCTCTTTCATTATCAATCTTTTTTACTACTGCTGAACAAAGTCTCATTTTTCCCCCAGTGTATTTGTCCAGGTAAGATTGAAACTTTTCCTCTTTTTCTTTCCCCCATCACCCACTCACACACTATTGATGAAAAGATGTAAATTTTTCTTTGCTTTTCGCTGCTATACTGTGAACTGCCCAAGCTATTCAACGGGTCCATAATATTCTGACCTCCATGATGAATGGCTCATCTCTTCATTAATCCCTTTAGGCTCAAACGAGAGTGTCAAAATCACTACAGAAGCCTTTTGTTTGTGCTCATCTTTCACAAACTCTGACATAAGCTTCAGGCATGTCTGTTCCTGTGAAAATTCATCAAAGGTCAGAAGTTTGTTCGTCTCTGATAAGCATCCCTTAGCAAAGAGCTGTCTCATTGCAGTTCTGCCAGCTTCTGCTTTTTCACCACAGTCACAGAAATCAGTTTCCAGGCAACAGTGACATCAGTAGGCATTAAGAAAATAGTAAATGGTCAGTTGTGACTGATTCGATAAGTAATTATGCAGGCAAAATGAGATGCAGACTTCATTTGCAGAGGAGTATTTTTGACAGAAGTTTTAGTGGCATCTAAAGCAATAGCTTTTCAACACATCTCTTATTGTCAAAGTGTTTCCAAACACACATTAATAAACACAGCTGACTCTGAGACTGTGTTACTCTTCCAGTTGGTTTAATGATTCAATTCAAGTTTCTTGATTCTCCCATCGTATTTTCAGAGTAATTTAGCTTGTATCGCCTTATAAGATATTATTTGAGGAACACTAGAATTTTTCTTGTGATTCTCTTGCTAACAATTGCATGGCAAACTTGTTATTATGATATTGTTGACATAATAAACCAGTCTTAACATCAGAGTAGTCCTCTTTATTTTCATAAACCAAAGATTCTTATAAGGACAATATAACAAAGAAGACAGATTTGCAAGGTATTTGGAAGTCTAAAATGAAGCTAAACCCCTAAATCCCATGGATACCAAAGTAAATTCAGCAACAAAGTATTGTCAAAATTGTCAGAGGCGTCTATACGATTTGGCAATTAATCATGCTCACCATGTATCTTTGCTACATATGAATAAATAATGTTTTTTGCTGTTTCCCTCCAAAAATAAAATGTGTAAAAATGTATAAAATTCATTTTGGCAACAATATTTTTTTTCCATTTTAAGATGAAACTGAAATTTCTCTGATAACCCAAAAGAAAAATTTACCAGTTACTGGGTCACATAGTGTCACTGTGTGGCAGTCCTAACTTAAATGATGTATATATTTCAGTAGTTTCCTAGGAAATATTTTCTTCATTTTTAAGATAACATAGATAGGTAACATAAGAAAAAATAAATTACCTTATTGTGTTAAAAATATGAGAGACAACTGACTGAGAAAAAGGTTTTTTACAAAATCAGGATAGTATAAACCGATTCACTTGGCTTGCTTGACAGAATTAACATGAAACTGCAGCATCATGAGAAGAAACACTGTGAGCTCCCTAGACCATAAAAGGGACCAGTAAAATAATATTCATCAAATCAGTCATGGGGTGTGATATTTATGGAATTGGATAGAGATAAATATGGATGCCTGGCACTGAACAAAGTATAATGATAATTGTCTTTGACCGTAAATAGATTAACCAAAAGGAAGGAAAACAGTAACAATAACAACAACAATAAAAAATAAGCATATTTTAAACTGAAGTGAATATTAGGCTCTTCGTCTCTTCCTAATTTTTCTTTTCAGGGCCATAACATAAAAAACCCCAACTAAAACAGAGAATGAAGTTTGGTAGAATATGACTATGCACAAAATACAAGGCTGATCATCGCCATCTCTCTTCTTCCTAATCCATTTTCATTAATGATGAATTTTTGTGATCCAATTAATAGATCTGTGTTCTATTTTTCTTCATTATGTTTCTGACAATCTTAGGATGAATCTAGCCAGAAAAAAATATACTTTCTGATTACTCTTGCATCAGATTTTCACCACCTTGTTGATGTAAAATATTCTTTGCCCAGTGAAAAACACTAAAATAAATAAGTCTAATATCTTGGAAAGCAAAAAGAAAGATTAAAATTATTAAAGTAAGTAGACTCATTCAATCTTTTGGAATTAATATGTACACAAATTATTACCAGTTTCGTTTCCATCTTTAAGCACTTTGTCTTGAAGTACTTTGAAGAATTGACTTCAAAGTCAATACTTTCAAGTACGGATATATGAAAAGTTATGTTTTATCAATAATACCAGCTGAACAATCTGATCATTATTTTTAGATGCAAGCAGTTTAGAATTTATTAGTATAAAGCTGGAGGTGTTGTGTTTCCATCTGTCTTCAAATGTAGAACATCTACTTTGATGATCCTTTTACATTTGACATTGTTTTCAATTCACATATCTTGCAGGGCATCCCAGAAAATCAGCCAGATGACTTTCATATCCACATCTAAAGCAATAGCTTGGCTTTTATATTTTAGCCCAAAGTGGTGTTTTATTTCCCTTCACACTATTTTGGTTTACTGCACTTACTTTAACACACTCTGAAGTCTAACTAGAGGAGGTAATTCTTCAATTTCTTTCATTGTTTCTGATAAACTCAGAAGTGTTGCAAAGGGTAAATTGTCCTCATCTGGTATTAAACTTTTTTTTTTCTTTTCAATTGTTAGATCACAGATCTGTTTGTCAGCTATACCTCAACAACTGTTTGAGACTTTGTAGAAACAAAGTCATGTAAAAAAGCTGTAAACCACTCAGTCCTTCGAGACTTTTTTTTTTTGCTCTCCTTCAAAAACAGCATCTCCCACACATTTATAAAGGGCCAAAGTGCTTACTGCCTGCAACAATTGTTTTATCTGAGCAGAATGAAAAGAACATCTGTTATGGTAGCTAGCACTAATATATGCCATGTCATCAAGTCTGAAGTAAAAAGGCAAAAAGCTTTCTTTTTTACATCAAACAAACAATAAAAAAGCTGGTGATGGTTTACAAGGAATGCCCTAAGTGTAAGTGCTTCTGCTTCTGGTGGTTGTCATATTGGCAGTCAAGTAGGTGGATGTCAAAGTGTGTCATGCCAGTCTAGGTAATGTCTTTCTGTAGTGACACCCTGCCAGGAAAGCTGAAGGGAGATTCATTGCGTATTCACTAATTTACTGAATCGTCTGCAGCAGTAAGTTATTAATTTCCCTATTCTTACTTTATAAATACCTTTAGTATTTTCATTGTACATCTATTTACCACTGCTTTGTTCCCTTAGCATGAGTATACTGGTTTTGGTTTGCCAATTTGAGATTTTTTGGTTAATTTATCATTTTATGCGGTGGGTAAATTCTCTGCTATGGGATAGGATTAGAAAAAGAGTAAAGTAAGTTTAAACTTTGAAAAGTATGATGAAAATTTATTAACAAAACTAAAAGTATAATAAGAAACAGAATAAAACCTTCAGAACACTTCTCTCACACACACCTTTCCTTCCTTTACCACTGAAAAAAGTACAGAAACAATACTTAGAATTCTCAGTCAGTTTTCCACCTCTAGAACAGTCTTTAATTTATTTAGGAAGAGAAGCATTTTTTGTTGTGCTATGGAGAATTTTACATAAGAAAATAGTTTTGTGTCTTAAATTTCCATGAACAGCAGCCACCCAGGAATCTGCACTTGTGATTTTCCTTTCATTTTTACAGTCTTTTTACAGCTGTGCTTTTGGGTCATTTCAACTTACAGAGTATTGTTTTAAGGACAAACTGTTTAAAAGTAAAGGTTTTCTTCATCTACCTATAAGATCATTTTCATCTCTGGAAACAGAGGTTCATTTTTTCTTTTCTTGGGGCAAAAGAGGTCTACATTATTACTTTCTTTTTCTGTTTAATTTCTTATGAGATCACAGCTACTTTAACATCTACTTATTTAGCATGTATGCCTTTGTTCAGGTCTACAATCAGAATATTTTGCCTTCTCCTACTTTTTCTATGATTTAAAGGGGATATTTAAGTATGTTATAGTCCATTACTCTAGCTTATAAGAGAATTTTAGCCTGAAAATAAGGCATATCCTCATACTCTCCCCATCTGGGACTTTATTCCTTCTTGACTGACATTGGTGGTTTTGTTTCTTTATGTGTTTTCACTCTGTCCTTTTCTCTCACTTGAGGGAGAATTTGAGGTTTTGAAGGTGTTATTTGTGCACTGAAAGAGTTAATATTTTATGTGTCAGTATTTCAACAGAATGATTGAAATCTCTGCCAGGAAGCTAACAAGGCCAAACCAAGAAAATGAGAAACACACGGTTTTTAATCTTTCAAAAATTACTGCTTCTTTACTTTCTACTAAAAAAAGTACATCCCAAAAGCAACCAACTAACCAAGTAAAATTAAACTAAAGAACTTCAATCAAGCCCCCTAAAAGGTAGCTCCTGCTGTCACATACCACACGCACACAATAACGAAGTACACTCAAACTGCAAAACTAGTTAGAATAATCAATATATTTTAGGGGCCATATAACTCCTGATCCAATATTGGCTCAGTAGGTGTGAAGTATAAAAGAAAATGTGCCCTAGGAATTATTTCTCATAAATAAAAAGCATCTGCTTATTCTGGACTTTTTCTTCTCTAATGAAATAACAATAGGACAATTTTGTATTTTCCCTTACAAAGACATGTTTCTACAGAAGTGCATCTATCCTGGCACTAAATCCTCAGGAGATGGTACTTGCTGAGAATCTTTCTTTTTCTTTCTTCCTTTCTTCCTTTCTTTCAACACTTCCTTTCTTTTCTTTCTTTCTCTCTCTTTCCTTCCGACACTTCTTTCCTTCCAACACTTCCTTCCTTCCTTCTCACACTTCCTTCCGACACTTCCTTTTGACACTTCCTTCCTTCTTTCATCTGTCTAGCTGTCTATCCACTTAAATTGCTCTGAGAATTTCGTCAGGCAACTGGTAATTTTCTCTGCGACCCTTTATAAAGTAAAAGGAATTTGACTATTTCTCTCTGGTAGTCTGTGTAACCTGAAGAAACTAAAGAGCTTTTAAAGAGACATGAATGGTTTGCTAATAATGTTCTTTATTCAAGATAAGCTGTCTAATAGCTGTAACCATCATCCTATAATTTTAAACCAGAAATTTATTTTGTCTTTCAATTAAGACTATTTTTTTTTATATATGCTACGTTTATTACGTTACGTTAAGTTACGTTAATCTCCAGACAATTGTTTTCCTGAGTTGCAGGGAGAAACATGTTCCTTGAAGAAGCTGGACTATGATCCTTCTCAGAAAGAGAGAAAAAGGGAGATGCAAAGCATCATGATCTAGGACTAATAGGGGAGCTCCTCTGAAAATTGGAACAAATTATGTCACATGCGTGGATCATCGACTGGTGTAATTAAAAGGAATATCTATACTGAATTGTAAGACCAGATAGCAAGAGAAAAACCTGAGGATTATAGGTCATAGACACTTTTTCAATAATCCACTTAATCCACAGAAAACAGGTGAATCAGGCCAGGAAATAGTAGACAACTAGCCCAGAGTTCATTCACTGTTCTGAATTTAGACATATAAAAAGAAAATAACTTTGGACTTCATGAAGAATCATGTCTAACCAAATGATACAGTGATGCCTAAGAGCACAAGGATGAGAGAAGTGCAATGGTGAGACCCTGCCACCCTTGAAGATGAGGAAATGTGATGACTTTTGGATTCTGACAAAGCAGAGCTTGAGAAACTCTAAAACTGTAAGACAGGTAACTTGTGTAGATCTGGATAGTCACGATATTTCAGCAACTGAACTCTTCTGAATGGAACACCCAACACAAATGATGCAAAGGTGAGGTGGTGGGTTGACCAGAAGCCAGACTGGGGTATGATATGAACAAGAGTTTGTCAGTAACTTTCACCTCAGTTTAGGAGGCTAATGGTAAAATCTACTCAATATAAACATTGTGAAATTGCAAAAGGAGTGCTTTTTGAAGCTGAATATGAATTCAGAGGTGGGTAGTTGAACAGCAGTAGAAATAAGTGTAGGGGCTTATCACTCCAATAGAATTTCTCTTTAACTACAATCTAAGCAGGTCAATGACTGAATCAATACAAATAAAGCAATCATTTTCTGAATACATATGATTAAATCAACATTAGTTCAATTGTTACATATGTACAATGCCTGGTAGGAGAGATACTTGGCTTCTGAGAACATCCATTGCAATTAACAAAATTGAACATGCTAAATATGTCATGGGTATTAACCATCTCTTCCATATGTGAAAAACATCTGCTATTCCTTTTACTCAATTTGAGTGTTTATAGTTTATTTTATAGATAAAATAAACAAAACAAAGACTTAAGAAAATGGATATAGTAATTGAAATTTGACAACATATCTATTAAATGTCCTGGTTTTAGCTAAAATACAAATAAAATGCATGTGAGTCTTGCGCTAAAAAAAAAAAAATATTTTGAAAATAACTGTACAAACCTGAAGGTTTTTGACCCTCAATGTTAGGTTTTGTATTAGTAGTATTAAATATAAGAAATGTCTTCATTCATATGCCTCCCACCCTTTCTAACATGGACCTTGTAGGTTCTTTGTTCCAAGGATCTGTCTTGCTGTCCGTGTCATCAGGGGTGTCTGGTTTAGTTCTGACATTGTCAATCTTTCACATTTTAATTTTTTAACTTCACAGAGTGTTGAAGAAACTTTTGATAGTGACTAGAAGTATCAGATGCAGAGTCTTATTACCATAAATGGTAATATATGATAATTGTGGAGAAATAAGTAGATTGCAAGGATGGCCTAAGCTGCCAAAATATTCCCCAAAATAACTTATGCCACTGAGTGAGCATGTTCAGCATTAACTAAGGCTGTTAATCCCAAGAGATAAAATTGTTACAGTATGGAATGGACTTCACAGTGAAGTCCACAAAGGTGAAGTATCTCTGTCCTTAGTTTCTAATTGTTAGGAATAAATAGGATAAAGATTATCTGAAATTAACAGAAGAATGAATTTTTAATAATTTTCATATGTGTAAAGTGCTCTGACTTCTTGGTATAGATCATGTAAACTCAGTAGAGAGCAACAGAAAACAGGTCAGACTTGTAGACTCTAAGAGCATATTTGCATTGCATTTCTCATTTTGATCAAGGTGTCTTCTCCAACCAGACTTCTGAACTGTCCCTCTGCTTTGGTTTACACCATAGATCACTTTGGTCTGCACAAACTTCTTTCTTTCCCTAACCAGAGCTGAAGACATGGTGCAGAACCACACTCACAGAGGCCACAGGTAGGCACAGATCTGGCTGTGCCACCCCTCATCCTGTCTGATGCTGAGCTTCCTGCAGAGTTCAAAGTGTGGATGTACTTACAGTAGAGGAAATAACCATTATTTTACTATACAAATATGTTCCCAGAGTATGTCACTGTTTGCTAATGGAGACAAAGACCTAAATCCCATGAAGATAAGACTAAAAAATGTTGTTTGCTGTTGAAGTAACATCTAAAAACTACTGGAGTAGTGAAGAAAAGGTGCCACTACTGCTAAGGGGTTCAGACAGCCAAAGTGTACCTCAGATCAGACTGTCACCCACCTAGGTATGTAAGTAGTCTGAAGAAGATAAAAATGTAAAGTCCAAATAGGAGTATTTTATATGCTTTCAAGCATGTTTCTCATTAAATATATCACTGTAGTGCGGCCTACAAAATGTTTAAAGATTTTTTTTTTAAAGTATTTTTGTTTTCATACTGCTCCCTTACCAAAAATCTACAGAACTTAAAGTGTATTCTAATCCTTCCCTAGCACAGTTCAAGTCTATATTTTCTATTTCTGTACTATATTTATGTTAGGAGTAATCCGCCTTGTCCACATTTATGAGACCTCTTAGGTTTCTGATACATAGGAGAAAAGAGGACCTAAGAAGTCCATGTGCTAAGATGTAGAAATCTTAGGTATTGACAAGATTTTATATATTTTAGTGATGAGAAAATTGCAGCAGTGAATTATTTGTTCATATTTTTAATATGTTTACAATCAAGAAAAATATTGCATTGTGATACATCTTACAGTAAGAGGAAACAGCAACTTTTGAGGAGAAGATAATCTTGTTAATAAAAAATGAGAAAAATTATGTTACATCTAAATCAGCTACCTACATAATATATTAACTTCTGCCACAAAACCTTGATAAACAGTAAAAGTAGAAATGTTTCCAGTTAAAAGCTTTATCAAAAACCCTGGGGCTTTTTATGGAAACAAAACCCCAAACTGATTGCATTAAACTTTTGATAAAGGATAAAATGCAGTACAAATGCATAAATCACCTTGTTAGTACAAACTGAAGTATAAACTACTGAAAGAAACCCCTTCAGGTCTGAATAAATAAGACATTATCTGAAAGACAGCTTTTATTTTTGACATTTCAAAGCCACAGTAAAACAGTTATTTCTAAAGAAAATATCTAAAGATATGAAGAAAGCCACTCCTTATTTAGATGTAAAAAAGTGTTTATTAAGATATTTTTTCTTATTGATTTGTTTTTGCAGGTGAACCTGAATAAATGTACACAATCTACTTAATTTGATGGACATACTGTTAACACATTGTAATAAAGTCTGCATGTGAAATAATTATGGCCTTATCTTGCTTTAAAATGGATAAGTTTCCTTTCTTTCTCACAGCTATATGGAAAAAATAAATGTTTTTAAAATGGGAGAAAATATGAAATCAAGTATCACTGTCAACTGGAAAACAAATTTCTTCAAATTATGCCAAAGAAGCTAGTTTAGAGGGTCAAACCTCAAGTTCCATAGCTTGGACAATTTTCTGCATTATTAACAACCTTGTTATTATTTATGTGAGGAAGAAGCATTTGGGTTTTTTGTAGAGTTTGCAGATGCTCTTAATCATAAATTTCAGGTCCAAACACAACCAATAACTGAATTTTTTGCTTCAAATGCATTCCAGGTGCAAAAGTTAAATTGCATTTTTTCATATGAACATGCACTTACCCCAAGCACATGCACTCTTTGATCCACAATTCACTTGTTTTATAGGTATTAATGCAATGCATGAAATCTTCATACTTAGGTTCTGCACTGATAGAAATAATGGACTTATAACCCCTCTTAACATTAGTCATTTCTGTGAGCTAATGATCCCTTTCCTTGGAGGAAATCATCTTTTACAAAGTCTGTCATGGTCTCGAACAATTTCAACTTCAGATCAGGCTGTTAAACACTAATGGATTTATCAATTGCTTTTTTTTTTATTTTCCTTTTAATTGCTCCTATAACTCCTCTACTATCCTTTCATCCTGCATATTTCTAACAAGCTGTTGAAGGAAGGTGGGCAATTTTTAAAACAAATCAGAAAATAGTGGAACAGAAGCATTGTCTCTTTCCAAAACAGATGCTTCTATCTCTTGTCAAACTAACCTGGGTTAGACAGAGTTTAGTTATGAAATACCACAACAGTCTTCAGTCCCTTTGTCAGTGGGGAGTTGGTTTGCCTAGTTCAGTAGTCTGTTATATGCCCTTTCATGCTTTTCTACCTACATCTCATTGGGACTTCCTGGTGGGAGATGTGCACAAATATTAGGTATGCTTGCTATATTTGAATGGCTTAGATTTATTGACATCCTTTAAACCAGGAGATACAGACATTGAGAAGTGTGTGTGTAAAAGGATCATTTCATGGAAAATTGCACTTCTTGTAATGCAGTGCTGGATGTCTTTAACAATGGTCATCACAAGTATTCAGGCAAGTCTAAATGGATCTCCAGAGTCTCAGGTTATTAAACTTGTGTCTCCTATTGATTTTGCTGGGATTCTGATGAAAGCAAACAAACAAACAAAAAACCTAAGCCAACCAACGAAAACAAAATAAACTACCACACAACAAAGAACAAAGAAACTAAGAAAGCTAACAATCATACAGCTTTTCAGTGATAAAAAAGATAAAAATCTGTGGAAAAACATCCATAGCAGATAATGCATTATTGATAAGAGTAAACCAAAATTCTTGTGTTTTCCTCACCATTAGACGAAATGGAATTCTAAACAATCATAAAGAACAAGAGTTGAGCATAAACACTCCAGTATAATAGCTCACACGCTTTTGCATGAGATATAAAACTGTTGTTTTGGAGAATTTGCATGCAGAAACAGTGAATCAATTCTATTACACTAAGGCATCACATTTTTTATTCTTTTGCTGTATACATTACAGCATACAGAACAAAAAATAATCTCACTCACATCTCACAGAATTTCTGAATACAGTACAAACCAACACATTAATTATAGACTTATAAAATTGATATTAATCTTTTTTTTTTTCTAATACAGATCCTTTTTTTATTGCCACAAGTTGCCATAAATTTCTCATTAAACTTCAAGCATTGCAATGCAATGCTTGCTACCATTTATAGGCAAGGCTCTCCAAAGTATAATTAGAGGGAGTATTATGACACAGAACAATGGAGACAATTATTTCTGAAGTTTATTAATGCTAATTAGCATATGGCATGTACGACAGCTGCTGATACTTCATTGCTAAATACTGAGGGACTAATTAGTGTTTGATGCTAATTAGCTT
Organism: Sitta europaea; assembly: GCA_013400255.1. Taxonomy (NCBI): domain Eukaryota; kingdom Metazoa; phylum Chordata; class Aves; order Passeriformes; family Sittidae; genus Sitta; species Sitta europaea. The sequence goes on along the minus strand of VXBS01004010.1, from coordinate 130,803 downwards.
CTTTTGCATGTGCATTGTCCTTAGATGTATACGCACTGTCACCACTGGGCTATTAAAAATCTGGCCTAAGCCTTTTTGCAGTGACAGGATATAGCATTTAGATTTTGCAGACTGTACAATATAGCTCTCTAATGTGTCCTTAATAGCCACTATATGAGTTTTAACAAGGCAAACTCACAAATTTCCTTTGCAGTACATCAGAAAATTTTTTTTAAATGTAACCGAATAGTGTATAAATTGTTTAAAATTGACAGTTTCTAGCACTTTTATTGATAGAAATAGCAGCCTGAGAAATTAAAGTCAAATACAACAAGCTAAAGAGGGACAGGCTTATGCAATGTTATCTTCTATTTAATCTCTTTAATTCTGATTACAGATAAACTTCTCTTTATTTCCTACAGAGATCCCTGGTCTCTGTGTATAATCATGTCTGTCTTAGAAAAGTTTTTTTGAAGTTGGAATGCTATTTACAAAAAAAACCTCAAACCAATTAAGTAACTTCTATCACCAGCTAGCAAGGAGGAAATAAGCACATCTTCTTTCTTTCTCAACAGATTATTGTTGCTTTACACATGAGGTTATCATTTAAGACCATATTTTTTTACCAGGGCATATTAGCATTCCAATGAGAATTCCCTGTGTCAGTCATAAACAACATTTATTTGGTAGTTAATAAAAATTGGCTTTAGTGTAGCCATTTTTCTATGTAATTAAAGAATATTCATTTCCTTAAACAGTGGGAAAGGGACATAAAAGATTAGATGAGGGATGAGAAAAACAAATCAAGAAAAGCAAAGTTTTCTAGTTAAGTCTTTTGTTTACATCAAGGTTGCCCTTCACTGTGATAGCAAGGGTTTTGGTTGAAAACAGAAAGAAAGAGGAGATGTGACAAAGGATAGGGACAGCCACACAACTCGTTAAAAGAGAGGTCAAGAGAATAAGAAAAGAAACTAAACCCAAACAAACAAAGGGTGATAACACAGGACTGAAAGGTGAGGAATATGTGAGGGAGATTTTTGGTGACAAGCAGTGGAGAGATTGAAAATTATGAAGATTGAAACTTATTGTCCTCCTCAATTTGATTTTGAGCTTGGTCTTCTTTCCCACATATTTTGTAGACCTAGATGAAAACCTTTGTTTTATGAAATCATTTTAACCCTTCAGCTAACTCGTCAGACATTTTCAGTATTTAACTGGCAGCAAATATACTGACTGAAATATCAGTGTAGGTATTTCAGGTGAATAAATGGGTCTTTGACAAAAAAAAAATAATTTTTTTTTTTTACTGAAATTCAAAATAAATAAAAATAATTGAAAATAAATAAAAATAGGGTTCAATGGCATCCTCAGCAATGACAGATAACTTTATTGATATGATTGAAAAAGCAAAATATCAACAATAAAAAATAGTGACCTCTTCTAATAAAATTCAATTTGAAAATCTAGCAAAAGTAACGCAGGGAGTAAATATAGTTGAATGACCAGAAAAAGGAGAATGTGGATTGGAAAGATGCAAGAAATTCAGTAGATTCAGCTCTGCTGCTGAATAGTACAGATAGAAAGGACTTAACACTATTTTCTTCTTCATGTATTATACTAATTCCTGCCAGGAAAATTAGAAACTATGGTAGTATAAGAGAAATGATCTGTTAGTCCAAACCCAAAGTGGCATATCTGTTTTCAGCTGTACTCTGGTGTATACAATAACGTGTTGCCATAAACAGAAATAACTATGCTGAAAGCATTAAAGAGATAATGTTTAGTGGGGTAAGTATATCCCTACAGAAAAACTGCAACAAGGCAGATAAACAGCAGACTGCAAAGGATGAAATTCATAACACTCCCAGGCAAGAGTGCCCTTCATATAAGATAATCATATTATACTTTAAGACTAACCAAAATTTGGACTTACTAACTAAGAAAAGACTAGATTAATACAGAACTATCCCCCATGGAGTGGAGAAAGTCTCAATGAACATTAGAACACAGCTATGATATCCTGTCCCATTTCAAGTCTTTGAGAAGATTTTCCTAAATTCATTCATAGCTGGGAAGGCAGATTGCTCCTTGGTTCATTCATCAGCTGAAAAAGCCCATCAGGAACACATTAACTGTTTACAGAAGCAGGAAGGCAATAACCTTTCCTAGTGTGTAATCTAAAGAGAGTCAAAGGAAAAGGTGAATATCTTCTTATGGATGCTGTGACTACAGAATTACAAACTGGTTAATGTTGGAAGGTACCACACTGGATCAAAATTGTGCAAAAAAATTTCATTCAGAAAGTTCTTGAAGAGTTTTCAACTATAGAAGTTCATATCCCAATTCTTCATGAAAAATGAAGAAAATCAGTCTTATGTCACCCAAAAATATCACAGTATAGGGTCTACTGAATATAGATCTTCTGCTTCTACTCATGCTTGCATTCTCTCTTGGTGCCAGCTAGGCATGCAGGCAGGTTTTGCAATTAGTTTCTCACAGCATGAAGAAAATTCATGCTGAGAAATGAAAGAATTTGTGAGATTTGGCTCCAACAAACCCAAGTGATTTTGTTTGTCTTCCCAAGCCACCAAGTGGGATAGATCCCTGTTTTGCTGGGAATGGCTGAACACCTCCCTGCACATGGGAAGTGGTGAACCAATCCCTTTTTTTGCTTTGCTTACATGCGTGGCTTTTACTTTCCCCACTAAATTGTCTTTATCTCAACCCATGGGTTCTTTCACTTGTATTTTCCCAGTTGTCTCCCCATCCCACCATGAGCAATGAGCTGGTGTCTAGATGAGGTTGAGATGCCAACTGGGGTTTAACCAGGACATTTATAATAGGACGCTACAGTAAATAATGAACTAGTGAACAACAGGAACACTAGTTCAAAAACTGATCCACATGGCATATTTCATCATTTAAATTTAAAAGTTATGCCCATCTCTTCTAGAATTAATCTACATTTATACCTATTTTTTGTGAAAGGTAACACTACACAGAAATCTACAGAATTTAAGGGAATAAATAGTTATGTGCTGCCTGAGATCCAAAGAAATTTTAAAAAAATATTTTTAAGTCTCAGAATAGCTCTTATTATGGTCTAACACATTTTTCAGGCCACTTTGCCCTAGAAATGAGATATTAAAGTTGGGTTACTACTCAGTCTTTAAATCACTGCTGACAGAAACTGTCCTACTGAGTTATAAAACACTATGAAAACATGGCCTAAAGAAAGGCTGAACTGGTGATGATTTAATTTAATTCAGTAGAACCAGCTGTTAAAATCACATCCTATTCTTAAACTACCCTGGCTGCAGCTAGAATAAGTATTTCAAAGTGTGGGGAACCTGAGGGAGGAAAAATGATCACCTTGGGATTAAATCCACAGGTCATCCCTTAGTGTAACTCATTTTTGTTCTTGGTTTTATTTTGCCAATAATCTCACAGCCGTTCTGGATTTAGAAAGATTTTTATGACTCTGAAATGTCAAAGTAAGAAAACTCTCAACTTTGGCACCCCGTTTTGCAATCATTTGTTTGAACACTGTCACCTGGGCTCACAAATACCGTATGCAATCATTAGACTATTGACATTGACCTGGAACAATAAATACACAAAATTAGATTTTGTTGATATATTTCAGGCAAAGAATGCTGAAGCACTAGCAGCAGCACTTTTGTGGTATATGCCCTGGTGATATAATCAACCAACTGGCAGAGATGTAAAGGGGAGATTGAGGATTACAGATACTCTGATTATAGTGGAAAACAGAAGGAAGCTTTCAGTTTTGAGGAAAAAAAGAACATTGGTGTCTGTGAATTAGTCCTGCAGAGTGTTTTACAGACAGCTTCCCATATAGCTTTGTAGTTGAAAATAACTAGATAGAAAATATGCATAAACCAAAATCCTAGGAATGTTAAAATGCCAAAAATATAACATTTATTAAAATAAAAAAAAAAAAAAAAAAAAAAAGCTTGTAAAACAAGGTATTTAAAATTCAAGCTTAATTTCTACAATGCATATTTGACACCTGTATATTGTGGCTTTACTTTTAATGGGGAAGAGATTTTTCTTGATTTCACAGGTCTGGAAAAGAATACTTTCATTGAAACTTACACACCAATTAAAAACCTGAGGACAGAAAAAGAAAATTCTAATTTTAGTAAATAAATATTATTCTTCTATCTTATTATTTGGTTAAATTCATTGAGTTGTGTGTGAAAAACACAAGGTGATATCTCTATCGTGGATGATAATAGAAAACAGATAATGAACTGTCAGAGAGTTTTGCTAGCAAACGTTTCATAATCATTAATTTACTTTCCCCAGAATTTACTTAGCAGTTTCAATGGGATAGTTCTTTTGAAAAGTAAACAACAGAAACAACAAAAAACACCTCTCCGGAAAAAAAAACCCCAAACCTCCTGCTGTTTTGGGGAGAAAAGACTTCTAGAGAAAGCCATAAGGCAAGTATTTTACAAGAACAAGCAAGTTAACATTTCTTTTTGCTGATACTGTTTAGGTTTTATCCTATGCTTGACTAAGCGTAAATCAGGAGCAAAGAGTTTGAAGTATCTCTTGAAATATCAAAGTTTTCCTTCATTCCATGTCAATCCTGTTCATCTGAAGCTTCTAGTTTTTAAAATACTCAGAAATACTGGTAAATATTTCCAAAATAACATTCCCCCTTACTCATTCATCTGAAACAAAATTTGCTACCTCTTCGTTTGTGTCTTCATCTTATTCTTTTTTCTCTTTTTTTCCTCTGCTTTTATCTCTACTTGTTGTCATCCTTGCCACATTTTTCTGTTCTCTTTTATTTTCTCATGTTGACTTGGTTGCCCATCTAAAGTGAGAAAGAGAGCTAGCTAGCTGCAGGTTCTGCTAACTCTGGCATAGCAGTCAGAAGACCAGTGAAAGTCAAAATTGTGCAAATAAAGATGGAAACAAAAAGTTTGGGGAACAATAAACTAAAGCAAGCACTAAAAGGATGGAAATTTATAAGGAAAGAGGAGGACTGGTTTTTATATTAAGACTCTAACAGAAAACATTTCATATTCTTCCATTTGGGGGATATCAGCAGGGAAGGAAAGGTTTTTAGAATGTGTCTTGTCTCTTTTCCTGCACATACAACTGCATATAGTTGTATCTATATTCCTGATTCTCGTTAGGGAAGCATAAAAAACTGGAGACCAATACGAAAAAAGGCTGTATTATTACAAATTTTAGCAGCAACTTTACTGAAGTTGTCTGCAACACCAATATAATTCGTAAATGGAGATTGGCAAGCTAATATCCAACACAATCTCAACACTGATACATTAAAAGAATCCCAACGACTCAATTTCAGGTTTTTTTCCCTTATGCAGTTTCCAGTCACATCGAAGATAACTTTATGTAAGGAACTGAAAAAAGTATTGGGTAAATTTTAACTGAAGTCATTTGTGCTCCTTTGTCATCCTGATGTCAGTAGTTCTGGAGGGGAAAGGAGCATCTGTAGTAGAATGTTTAATAGATTACATGCTAGAATTATTTGTAGAGCATAGTACATCCCTGGAAATCCCAACACATGCTCATCCCAAAAGGATGTTGGACAAATGTTCCTAAATTAGCTTGATTTATTAAGAGAGTCCATATTAATAACATAGGCAGTGGAGCCAACCCATTTGTGATTCACAGTATGGAAATTGAAATATATAAAAAATAACTCGGATTTTGCCTGAAGAATATTGTATTCCCTATATAGATGTAGTGTTTTGAATGCAGATGTATTTTACATTTGCAAATATAGAAGTTGCAATTAACTTTAGTGAAGTTGGTCTGGTAGAGGATGCTTAGTTCATCTGTAATGTTAATTATTTAATTTCAGTTATTTATTTACATGATGGGGTCTAGAGGCAGATGGAAAAACATTCTCAAACTCATCTTTATTCAACAATAAGGGACAGTGAAGACGTATTATCTGATTATATACTTTTTTCCCACAGAAGTATCGGTAAATTGGTACTGTCCTGTCTCAAAAGTTAGAGAAGGAAATATATTTTGTCACTCAGGAATTGAGAGAACATATTTTTAAGCATTAAATTTCATAATAGTTCAAAATTTTTCATTATAATCACTTATTTTTCTTGTAACTTTACTCAGATCGTGCCCTAGAACTGTAAGCAATGAGTTTCAAATAAACTACATCAGCAAAAATTCTAATTACAAAAATACCTAAATTTGCCAAAAGTGGTAAGTGGTAAAAAAACCTACAACTGGGCTCGAAAAATGGGTTTTTTTTTGCTTTAGTATAAAATGAGAAATGTTTTTTAGATACAAGGATCAACTGAATCATCAACTACATAAAACACCTATGGAGTGCACCAACATTCAGCTCTTCAAGGTTTCTATTTCTCAGGCAGATAGCAACCCAAATTTTACTGCATATTAAAGGCTGTTTGTAATTTTGTCTTCTACCCTTTCTTATTACAATTTTTGTTTGTTTATTCTTTTTGTTGGTTGTGGTTGTTTGGGTTTTTTTCTGTTTTGATTTACTTTTACCTCACTCTGAAATAAACAGTGAGAAAATAATAAGGAAGGGTGCATACATTCATGGCATGCATTCAGCACAGAAACTTCTCCTGTGCAAAAGCTAATTACTGTAGAATGAGAATAGAAAACTGTGAGGAGGAGGCTAATTGGCTACTATTAAGAAGTGAAAATGAATAATAAACAAACCAGTTCTTTGGGGAGAACATGAAATATTTATTCATTGTCCCAACATACACCTTCCCTTCTCATTCCTCTTTTCATTAACACCCTACCGCATCCATCTGAGTTCTTCCCGATGAACATCCTGCTGTCATGCTCTTTAGTGACATTCTGAGGCAGGGTCGTTACTGAATAATTTCTTCTTCTTCCCAATTGATTGAATTAAGGGTAAATTATTGCATTTCATTGTCCAGAATTTCTTAGTAACAAAACAACCCATTCCAGAGTGGAAGTGTTTTCTTCTACCATGGAGGTAATGGACTTAAGGCACTTTTGGTCAATAGGAAATCAGTGAGTCTTGAACTTACTTGTTCCAGTTTTAAGGTATTAGTTTGAAGAGTCCCAGCTATCCTGCCAAAGATACAGCACAGACTTTTTCCTAGATTGCTTTCCTTAATCTCAGCTTCTTGAAATGACAGAAGTTAAAACTGTGATCATACATATACTTAAAACTTTGTTTAAGTCAATTCAACAAAAAGACAACAGTCAAATTATTCCAAACTTAGGAATTTCATATTTGAAAGAAGAAAAAGAGAAAATGCAGAATAAAAATAATAATGAAAATTCTACAGTTTTGGAACATTTTATGGGAAACAATATTAATGTTTTATTTTGTAACAGCCTTTAGAATACCTCAAAGAAAAAAAAGTAGAGATGTTAGTATTAAGATAGATGAGCATAACACCTATTATATTTTGAAGGAGAAAAAAGAAACAACAATTATCTAACAAATGAGCTAGGGATGATCTTAATTTAAAACTACAGAGTCATTCATCTGTCTTTTGAAAATGAAAATTATTTTGCCATGATGATAACAAACACAAAGCCAGGCCTTTAGAGAATAAATACAAAAAATTCTTTAGAAATGCCATTTGCTTTGCTGAAGCTTTGAGAAGCTAATGAGGACGTATGATGAGAGGCTGAGAGACCTGGAATTGTTCAGCCTGGGCAGTCTCAGGGCAATAAAAAGTAACACAGCCAAACACACCACATTAATGCCTAGTGGAAGGACAAGAGGCAGTGTGCACAAATCAAAACACACAAATTCTACCTGAACACATGAAAACAGCTTTTTACCCTGAGGATGGTCAAACAATAGTGCAGGATTGTGACTCTGTGATTTCTCTTGGTTACTTTTAAATGCCAAGTCTCCATGCATAAAATGGGCTTTACTGAAGTTCCAGAGGAGGTTGGAGGAGAAAGAGGCAGAGGTAGGAGCAGTAATTTAAGCAAATACCCCTCCACTGAAAAAGGGAAAATTTTATTTATTTATAATCCAAAAACAGATTGGCAATTATCACCTGACCAGCTTATCAACTGACCAACTGTTCCTGTGTGTTTCATAATCTTCTCACTGCTTATGCTCATCAAAATTATTGGATTTTTATAGGTGAGAGAATTCTACTTCGAAAAAGTCTACTTATGTCAACATGTATGTAGTAAATTATGAACATTCTGATCCTTGTATAGTTTTGTATCCTGTGGTTAAATTTTTCTCTCAATTTCCTCTTTATGTAAATTATCAGAATATTATAATGGTGTAATGTTTTACACATATGAATTAATGACCAATTAATTTATACACCTTAATATCCTTGAAAGTGTATATAACTGTTTAGAATATTTATTAAGAAGTTTAATAATTTATTTCTGCATCCCAAAAAATATAACTGACTTCACAATGGCTTTCCTCTACCTCAGGAAAAGGCAATTCAGATATATAAACTAGAAGCAAAACTTGCCAAACAAGGCACTTAGCTTTATTTTCATGAAAAAAATCAATAAAATTTTATGCCTCCACAATAGCAGTAGTAGAACCACATTTGTTTATTAGGATTACATATTAAAATCTTCCACAAAAGCCATCCAGGAAGAAATTTTTTTTTAATCTAAATGCTGCTCCTTTTAAAGTGACTAAATATTTTTGCAATATGGTGCATAGCAATGTGAAGAAAAAAGCATGTAGTAGTAGGTAAAAGCATGCAGGCAGCATGACTTTTATCAGCATTGGATTCAAACTAGGAATTCCAAGTGTTCAGCATTACCAGCAGACTAATATAAAACTAGAAAGGTTAATATAAACCTATCAGAATTTACGCTTAGGAATAACTTGATGCTTAAAAAAAGCATAACTGATTCAGCAGTACAACAGTACCTTCTGTTTGATTATGATAAACTGTCACCCAGATGCAGAATTTAATCCATATGTCAGACCTAGGCTGGAAGAACAACAATGTCAGGTGATGCATGGAGATGCTGGTCCCGGTGTGGCACTCACCAGACTGAGGCACTCACCTGTGCCGGGGCTGGGCTTCTTCCTAGTCCAGACATTTCCATCCTCTTCTCTCTTCAAGAGAAGGATGAATGCCATCTCACCAACCAGCTGTGCACCCAGGGGGAACCCAAGATAAGTGCTGAGGAAAGTGGAAATACTCTAAAGCATGGTTCAGGTGTAGTTGCTTCATTTGTGTGTGACTTTTTCTTCCTGTTTCTTGCTCTATCTTCTGTAAGCTGAGTGTGCATTTAGACTACTCTTCCTGTGCATTTAGACCACTGAATACACTTGCTCCCTGAATAAAATAAATCAGAAGGGACATTTTTGTGATAGTTTATAAATTAACAGATTTTTTGAGATATTTGGTATGTAACATAAAAGCATGGTCTAACTGTGGATGTCCTTTTTGCCCTGTAGTCTGAGGAGAAACTGCATGTAACTGAAAAGAGTGAGACATCACTGCCTGGGTAGTGTAGTGGAGGAAAGTAAAACAGAGACTGATCATGCCTGAGACAGTTCATGAGGATCTAGGTATGAAACTTTTACTCCATGTAACTGATGTTGTGCAAAATCTGCAGTACTTCCTAGGAACCTATCATTTCAATATTCACTTGCAAATGTTTCCTTATGTGTGCAGCTCTTTATAGTCCTAAGTATGCCATTTGTCTGGGAGTGGGGCAACCAAATTGATATCAAGTGATTTTTAGTTGATCTTAGAGTTCAGCCCCTAATAAATAGCATATTTAAATAAAAAAAAAATTATAAGAGCTTGATGCTCTGTTCCTGATATTTGACAGATTTGACAGAATAACATAATTACAGAAAATTATATTATCTTCTAAGACTAGTAATAATTTTTCTCTAAGGATTTTTTTATAGGAACAGTGCTGCTTTAATTTCATGTAGGTTATGGTGCAGATAGAAAATTGACAGAAGTATTCAAATTCAAATAATAGACATTATTTTCCTTCATACACTGTAAAGTTACTTTCCATCCCCCTACCACCTGTTAAAGATAGCATTAGCTCTTGCAATCATTAATTATTTTTATAATTTTTTCCCTTAATCTAATGCACTGCACATCTCCAGAAATAATAATTTTCTGTGTCCTGCTGTATTTAGAAACTATTTCTTTCTGAATAGTGTTTGGAAAATTAACACAGTTTCTTCTTATCAGATACTCCCTCCCATGACCTGTTTGGTCCTCCTGTTTCTGGTTTTCTTTAGACACAACTTTGACCTCACTTTTTAAGTGAGCATCTTATTTATTTATTTATTTATTTATTTATTTATTTATTTATTTATTTATTTATTTATTTATTTATCATAATATTTTGCCTTGTCCTTTTCAGTTTTTTTCACTTCCTTTGGCAGATGAAGATTTTTTCCCAAAGACAGAATAAGCTACCATAGATCTTACAGCTTTTTTGAAACCCAAAAATTATTCATGGTCATGTGCTCCACCTTTTCTATTTTTCCTCCTACAGCACTTACTAAAGAGAAAATTACCAACCAACCCCTTCATTTCTGAAACACACTCTTTCTGTATTTGTTAAAATATGGACAAAAAACCCAACTTTTTTTAGTGAGAAAAGAGAACCAGAGTCTGACGCCATAATGCCTTCTTTTGAATCCACTAGCCTTAAACAATAAGGAATGATCATCTTTTCAGACATGTGTAACTTGTATTTTGCCTTCTAATTTTAAATATTAGAAGACTTATCTCTTTTTGTAGTAGGTCTGATTTCTAAAGGCATAGAGCCATGGGGGTTTATTTTCATTCTAATGTTGACTATTTTTTGCCTGGATAGTTACAGAAGGGACCAAACGCTACTGATATCCTTTCCTTACCTAGACATTTTAAAGTCCTGTCTCTTGATGCAATCCACTTCCTTCCTAAGAGGGCTCCAGATTCCTTATGCTTTTGCAAATGATTTTCGTCCCTAGGGAAAAAATGTGCTATCAAACTTCTCTAGATATTTTAAATTTAAAAAATCTAAATGTCTCTACAGTGAATTCATGATAAATTAATCTGTATTTTCTATCCAGTTTTGCGGATTTGATCTTTGCTTTGATATCAGTTTGGTGTAGTGGGATGCTTTCATGCTTGTTTCTAATTAATTTGGTCAGTTTTCACTGGCCAAATTTAAAGCTACCTCACTATCTCTAAATTCCTTCAGTTCTTTAATTACAATTCTTCATTTGAGACTAGTCCTGGGGTGGTTTATTTCTGCAGGTGTACGAAAATATTATGTTCAGTTTTGCACCCCGGAGTGCTTTTGAGACTTCAATAATATAATATAGCTTATTCTAGGCCTTTAAGAGCACAATTGCATTCGCATATTAAGGACAGACTCACTCAATTTCACAGCTGGCAACTGAGGGGACAAAACAGTATCTGCAGTTTAAGGATGCAAAAAGAAGGACATCTTTAAAAAATGTCCCCAGGTTCTTGTCATGCAAAATAGTCCATATTGTGTCTGTAGAAACTTAATTCTGATCTTTCATCATTACAGACACATCTAAAGCACTATCTAATCTAGGTTAGACAGTAAGAAAGACTATCTAGAAGTTTAGTGAAAAATCTGAGCTGTGTGAAGGCGCTTGGGAGTCTTCTGTCAGGCTGTGTGTGTATGCGTGATTAAATCTTTGCTGCAAAGCCCAAGTAAGAGCAGCAATATTGCTACCCTTCCCTTTAAACCCCTGGGAAGGAGCACTTGGTGTGGAAGGAGAAAGATCAAAACATTCAGCAGAGGCTTTGTAAGGCTTGGGCAGCGACCTGAAAAGGAAAGATAAAAGCTGGAACTGAAAGGTGATGAAAGCATTGAGTATTAAACTACAGCCTTTGTAAGGACATGCGACTCCCCTTGCAAAATTTCCTCTCCTTCCCTCTCTCATAGAAAGATGTAAAGAAAGATAATATTGAACAGATGAGAGAAGTGGCCTCAGCAGCCTTTTCTTGTGAATCCTGCTACTGCAGATTGGAGGAGAGGCAAAGAGCAGTGATTTTGCTACCTTTCTTCTCCTTACACATATTCAGTACTTGTGCTCTTTAGAACATTACATATAACTTGAAAACAAACATATGTTTTTAACTGAAGAATAACTATGACATCACAACTTTGGCAATACACGTAGGTAAATAGCTGTGCTGTGAATTGCTCTCATTTATTAATTGGTCACTCAAAAATATCCAGTTTCCAAAATTCCTAAGCCCTTCTATTCAAGAAAACTCTTCCAAAACCAGCACTGTGATCCTATTCCCCATAATAATAATTTCAGTATGTTAACTGAATTATCCGTACTGACTATTCATTTCAGACCACTCCTTCCCATGGGACCCTTTGTCAATGCAGACATATAAAGCTCATGAAAGTATCATATGAAATTCATGAAAGAGAGATTCCAGATCAGCCAGCATCCCTTCACAGACAGTATATCCAGAAGGGACAGGATAAATTCCAGCTGGTTGGTTTTGTGGGTGTTTTGTGGCAGATAAAGATTTAGTTGTTTTTGTTGTTTTTTTTGGAGGGATTTTTCACTTCATTTTTAGTACATTAAGCATGGACAGTGATGTATACTTGTGAACACTACCCAGATGTGATGTGACAAAACTGAAAAGAGTATGAATTACTTGCTATATTGGCAAGTCATTTCTTTTTCTACAAAGACAAGTGCATATTATCAGTGAATGACAATATTATTTGTTCAGTTCTGCTATGGTCAAGCTGCAAACATCAATGCAACAATTCCCACTTTCATGAAAGAGTAAGTTGTTCTTAAATGCCTATATGGTGCCAAAAACATTATTGTTGATGTAGAGATAAGAATAAGCCTTCCTTGAGTCCTTTAGCCATTTCTGCTTCCATATTTAGTGTGTTTCTACATTCTGCCTTTTCTTAAGGAACCACAGGGTAATTTATTTTGAATAAAGAAAACAGAGTCAAGGTGGGAGGGAGAAGCAATGGCTCCATCTAAAACTCAAGACACAACCATCCAAATGTTGAGGTTAGAATCTGCACAACTGAAAGAACATAGTCCTTCTAATGACTTAATTACCAGAATAATCATTACACATGGCTTATGAATGGGAGAATGATTTTTTAATAAGCAGTTGTTGTATCTATGCCTTATTTTAATAAATTATTTGGTTTTGTATCTCATGATATTAGATGATTTTGTACAGCTGATTTTAAAACTATGAATGTAACTACTGTAGAGTTTATTAGTGTAATGTTTATAGTTACAACTTGGATGAGACTGGTGTCTACCTCATCAGAGAGGCTAAATTCTAGGCAGCTGTGTGGAAGAGTGAGTTTTGACATTCAGTATTTTGTAAACTGTTAATTAAAAGGGAATGACAAAAGTGGAGAAAATATTCATATTGTGTTATCTTCGATGTTAGGGAAGGAAATAAGACAAATGAAGGCAGGTTCTTACTGTCCTTTTTGGAGACATAATCAGTTAATTATGGTTAAGTAATTGCTTCTTTTAGTGTTGATCAATTGCTGTTGATTTTTTGCGGGAGGGTTGGTGGAGGTTTGGTGGTTCAGATTTGACATGTTTTTTGTTGTAGGGTTTTGTTTTGTTTGCTTTTTAATTGCATATGCTTTTTGGACAGTATTTGACATGATTTTTTTGTTGATGTCAAAGATATAACCAGATAGCTTTAACCATGACACTACTTTTAAAACATTTAAGACTGTGTTTTGGGCAAGAATCCTCTTGCAGTATTTAACAGTTGTATCATTCATGTTCAGTTGGGAAATTTACCTAATTCACATTCTTGTACTCTGTCCTGGGAAAGATTACATTTTGAAATATGCTGAACCACTGAATTAACATTTGATCAGTTTGTTTGGAGCTGAAATAACTCCTGTGGTCTATAAAAGATGTCTAATACATGTTAAAAAAGAAGACTATTCTAACCATGATAAAAACCTGTAAAACTTTTAAGTTTCCTTAAAAATGTTCACATGAATTGTCTTGAACATAGTGACTGTATGAGAGTTATATCCTCAGTTGCTCAAAGAAAAGAAAAGTCACGCATGGTAACACATCAGAATATTTTCATAATTTCGGAGCTCTCACAGAGATGGGAAGACAATAACAGTAGGATAATGTTGAGCTACTCCTTTAATATGGAAGCAGTTTCCCCAATTCTAGCCCTGTAGTTTCTGGTTGGTGTACTTTTGCTCTTCATAAAGGACATTTCCTTTTTTAAGCTTCTTTGTCAACCATCCTGGTTGTCCCTGTCCACTTTAAATTGACTGTGCCCTCCAAAGCACAGTTTCTGACAGAAAATTGGAAAACTTGATAGCAGTCATGGTACATGTAAGTACTTACATGTACTTATATGGTACATGTAAGTTATTTTATACTAAGAAATTTGTCAATACCTTTTTCTCATGACACCATAGATAATTTCTTTTTCTAGGAATCAATGTGAGTTTTTTATATCTTAAGCATGCACTTATGGTAAGTATCAAAGCATAATGTTTCAAGAGTATGCCACTATTTTGGAAAGCTCTTTCAATACTAAAACACTGAAAGACAATATTAGCACCAGTTTTATTTCTTGTTCACAGTAAGAAGGAAAAAAAAATCTAATAATCTTGATAATGACACTTTGGAAACAGCAAATATCTGCCTCAAAAGAGGTGAAAATCAAAGTTTATGAAAGTTAAAATACCATGAACATGCTACAACAATTTTAGATTTTACCAATAAACATCAATGAATATACATTTAACTCAGGAAAGTTCTAGAAAAATTGTAGATTAGAGAGGAAACTTTGTTATCTCTGTTCTCCAAGCAGAATTTTTCACTTAGTGAAAGAGGGAGGAAAAATCCCTTGATAGGTTTGACATTAATTTGATTATGATCAAGTTTTTTAGACTTGATTGCATAAAAACATTATTTTCTTATATTTTGATATATGTTTGTAAGAAATATAATGTGGAAAAAACAGCATAGGGAAGCAAAATACTACAGAAAATATATAATACTTGAAATACTTGTGGCAAAAAGAAGAGAAAAAGAGCATTTTTCAATAGTCTTATAATCTGAGCTGAAAAACTTTCATATTTCATATGTGGTGAATAAGAGAAAGCAAAAAGACAGGAGACAACACTAAAAAATTAATTTTTTGTATTGAGTTCCTAGGGTTAAATATATGGAAGAGGGATTTAAATCAGGAAGAGGGGGAAATGTTTATCTAACTAGCTGGCTATTGCACAGAAACTTTATTGTTCTCTTTATAGAAGCTCCCTCTTGTCAACGTTGGCTTCATCACCCATTGCAGATACCTGCCTGGAAAGTTATAGTAACAATTCTGAAATTATTCTGGCTGACCCTTGCTTGTATTTTCTACTTTACTGAATAGCCTCACATCCACCTCCACACATTTCACATGGAAAAGAGTCCTTTCTACATATATGTTTACCTTGTGTTCTCTGATCCCTTAAGACAGACTTTTAGTTATTTATGAGTGAAATATTAGTGCTTAAGCTGTAGTTTGAGACTTCTTTCCATGTGAAGGTCTTTGATTTTCTATGAGGCTAGATAACAAAAAAAAACAAAACAAAAAAACCCAAAAAAAACAAAAAACAAAAAACTTTTAAATGTTTCCTGTCACATATTATGAAGATCTATGTTAAGGACTAGGAATGAAATACAAATTAATTCTAGGCTTTACTTCATTCCTATATTTGCAACACTCTCAGTGTTATTTGCACAACTAACCATCACTCCTAACAGGAATGACATTCCTTTCTCTTTTAATTAGTAAAGGAATATATTCATTGTGTTCAGTTTTCCCATGGACTCAATTAAAGTTCTCCATAACCTATAGTCCACAATTTCACCTGGAATTCAGTTCTGAAAAGACCCGCAGCAGAACATCCATCCCCAAATGACAGGAAACTATTTTTTATTCTTTCTTGGCTATTTAAATGCAATGATGTTGGCTATTGGGTTTCTTGGCTATTTAAATGAAATGATGTTTGTTCTTTCTCAGTGGATAGCTGTTAACTTTAAAAAAAAAAAAAAGTTCTCATTAAAAATAGCAAAAAATAGTTAGTTGATTTTGCTCAAGAAAAATTTTTATTGTGAAAATTTTTGATGCACGTTTCAGAAAAATTTACAGAATGAAACCCAAGCACTCACAAAAATATCAGTAAACAAAAATCTTTTAAGTTCTTGAATGTAGGAACTCTTTTTGTAACCAATTCTATAAAATGTAAAACATTTTCTGCTTTTCCTAAAAAAATAAGTTAGCTTTGATTAAGGCTCTTTTTACTGGTGAAAATATGACCAAAAGTAGTAGAAAAAAATAAAAATAAGTTCTCTCTAATTGCAGAGATTTAAGAAATTTTACTCTATGTTATGTTGTTAATAAAAAGAAACTATTCAAAACTATCCCACCAGATTTTCTGTCTAATGCATATCGAACACATAATTGCCCAGTAATCTCTGATTGAAAGTTTAGTATATAAGACTGAGTTGTTTTTAATTTTTTAGGTCAAAACTGTAGGGCTAAACCCCATAGAAATCAGCCTTTGACTTACAAAGAAAACAGAAGCATTATGTCAGACTTTGAGAGGAGGATAAATATGGAACCTCATGATGTCATTGTCACTGATTCACTTTTCAAAGTACAGCAGTGCTGTACTCACAGTACGTGTCAAAAGAACAAAAGGATGCCTATCACAGTGCAGGTAGTCTAATAATGGCAAAAGATTCCATTTGTTGTCAGATACATAATATTGTCTTCTGAAAGAAAATTCAGCACATCTTAAGTGGCACAAAACTTTTTTTCTTTTACTTCTTGTCTTCTATTTTTTTTTCTTCTAATGGAGAAGATAAATTCAAATCTAAATGCAAACCACATGTTATCAAATTAGTATATTTGTCTTTTTTATCCCATTGGTTTTCTTTTTCCCATGTGTATTATATGTCGTGTTTTTGACATGCTTCTGCATAAAACAAACCATTAATTTCTCAGATTTTAATGATTTGAATAATATTTTTGCTTGGTGACATATATATAACCATACAGCCTATCTATTGCTCTTGGAAATTATATTTCGTTGCTCTCTATAAACAAGGATTTATGTTAGAATTTGGTGCCCATCATTCCCTTGATTCATCAGCTTAGAACCAATAATGAAAGATTTCTTATTGTTGCTTGAAGAAACATCATGGAAGACTTGAAAAAGATGACATATATAAAATGGAATTCAGTGAAATATTTTGGTAATCAATTTATTACATCTTCTGGCAGGGTGAGGATTTCTCTGTATTTCCTAAACTGTGCAGCAGACATTTTCAGAGATATTGCTTCCAGTTGACAATATTTGCTGTACAGACACAGCTGTTTCTATCTGTGCTTTCTTGGACAGTGGCAGACAGAGATGGCAGATGGGCAAGCACCTGCTTATTTTAGCTTTTCAGTTAAACAGGCAAATCAGTACCATTTTTGAAATACATTGATTTAAGCCCAAAGTTTTGGTCAGTAAAAAGCCCTGAAATTAAATAAAGATACTCCTTATTGCCATATCTTCCTTCTGCAGTTTTAAATTTTTTTCTTCCCCCTATCCTGGCCATTGTTTTTGTTTTTAGAACAGTTTTGTTTCTTATAATTCTAAGTCTATTATGACCTATTCTATTAACTAGACCCTAATATTTTTGTAGACGTTCTTGCAAACTGTTAATTATTCTTAGAAAATATTCTTACATTTTAATTCTTCCTTTGTTTGAAGCCTTTGTTGGAAGTGTTAGGAATAAGCAGTTCAGTTCCTCAAAGTTAACAACTTTTAAAGTGATTTTTGGTTTTATTTGAATTCCTTTTTTGTACTATTTTTATAGGAGTGGTGTGTCACTAAAACCTATATTAAGTGTCAGAATATTTTACCTGGACAGTTTAACATTTTCGTTAAATAATTAAAGTCTTCACTGTAATTCCTTTCAGGAATAAAGTTGATGTTAAATTCAAGATGCACTTAATTTAATTGCACTTGAGGTGTGAAATGCTTCTTTAAATCTGTATTGCACAGCTAAGGGCCAATCAATAATTTTGATATACATTTGAATAATTTTTTTAAGTTTTTCTAAGAAATGCATTTATTTTACTTCTGTAAACTTGTCTTGAGGAGCATATAATGACTGGTAAGTGAGCTCTTCACCTGCTGTTGAAAGGTTAAAATGGATTTTTCCTATTGTAAATTAGTTCTATACATTTTCTTGAGTGAAATACAACACATTAGAAAAAAACAGCTGTACAACTATACATGTACCTGCTTTATGTGTATACACAAGTTCAATTTCTAGAATCTACAAAGGTCAAGATATGGCCAACTACATGGCACCATGTCAAAAGGCAACATTTTCTCACCCATGGGAAGCAGTGAATCAATTCCTTGTTTTCATTTGCTTGCGGGCACAGCTTTTGCTTTCCTTATCAAGCTGTCTTTAACTCAACCCACAAGTTTTTACGCTTTGATTCTCCCCCACATAATGCTGGTTGCAGAGTGAGTGAGCAGCTGTGTTGGACTTGATTGCCAGCTGAGGTTAAACCACAACAGCAAGATATTTTACAAAGAGGAACTTTGATTATTCTATTGAAAAGGCTTTACGGTGAAAATATTCAAACTGAATGGATCACTCTTAGCAACAACTGAATATAGAAAAGGGGCAGAAAAAATAGGACAGTATAAACAGATGATAATGCAATATAAATTGGTTGCAAACAGCATTGAAAAACTCAGTCTGAATCTGTTCTATTGACGGTCACATCACATCTGAAGAAGGAAAGAAATAAATTGTCAAACAATGAACAGTACTGTAAGAACGAAGTACTGCTACAGCATGCAAGACATTTTTTTGCTTTGCTAGGATTAATGTTTTATATGAAATTCACCAGAGAGAGAGACAAATCCCAGTAGATTTAATTCAGCAGGAAGAAGCTTGTCTTGATAGGTGAGGCAAAGTAATGTAAGGAATTGTATCTTGAAGCACGGACATGTACCACACATATGCACAGAAGAAGAATCACAACTCCAAACCACTCCTTCGTTAAACAGCTACCTTAAAGATTACAATCTTTGGGAGGAAAACAGGCTTTCTGTGTTAAATTCCTTTCTTCTGAATAACGTTTTTTATTGTGCCTTTTCTTCCCATGAAGAGATATTAGTGTGAAATAAATAATTGTATGATATCTTGCGTATTTATTAATTAGATAGATACTGCACACCTACACTTCCTTCTAATTTGATCACATAAGCTGTTAGCTTTGTCTTCAAGCAAAGCTATTTTAAAACATTTCCAGTCCAGACATTTTCTCATTTAGATCAATTTATTTGTGAGTTAATATGTGGCAAGTGTGTAGTCATCTTCTCGTTATTCATGGACAGTTTTACTTGAGTAGCTTCAAAATTCTATTTAAAATATAGTTCATCTTTCATTTATCATTTATGAATGAATATATTAAATTTTCCCTCCATCTTAGGGAAAATTTAGCAATCTTACAATTGCTTCTTAATTAAGAGCACTGGGTATGAATTATATGTCTCATATCTTAACAAGATTAGTTTCCAGTTTATTGTGAGATATTTTTTTTATTTATGAGAACGTTCAGGAAAACCTTATATAACACATAATCGATGATATTAACTGCAAGAAATGCCCAAAGTGAAAGGAGGTCCTTTTTGGATATAGAAAACGCTGTATAAGGTTGTCTTTTGAAAAATATATATATACTCTAGTATTTGCCAGTGGACTGTAAGAGATTCATACATTTCTTTCCTCAATGTGGAACATTTTATCACTCTTTCTTACCAATGAAATAGCTGACTCACACTGGTTTAAGATAAGAGAAAGATAATTCTCCTAGGAAAAGTCCTTAAAAAAAGATTCAGGAAATTCAACATCTTCTCATCTCTGCAACATTCTGTTAGTTTTCAATTTAGTTTTTCAGCACTAACACCTCTGAGAAAACAGACATTTCATTTAAAGAGGGAGAGTAATTCCGCAGTGATATTTGCAAATAATTACATTTAGTGGTGATAATAGGTTGATAAAAGAGCTACTGTATTTATAGGACAACTTGCAAATATTGATTCTTGAATGCTGATCTCTAGAGTCAGGAAATCTACCTTTGTTTCGGAACAGGTCTGTGCATGTCCCCAATATCACTGATGTATCATCAAACAAAGTGAAGAACAAACAAAAATTCCTCACTAAACTCCACATGAACAGGGCTACCAAATATGCAGTTATCTGCCTTGACACATGCCATTTTCTGTCCAGGCCTCCTCTTGGGATATATGGTACACTACATATGTACAGACCTGTGTATAGATATATATTCAAAGTTTATTTTTTCCAGATACACTAGCAGCATTACCCATACTTTGGCACAGCCTGGATTCAAAGTCTGTGGTCTTGTATGCTTATTTCTGTCCTGTCAGTCTAAGAGGAAAAGACAAAAGGTCTGTACATCAGGCAGCACTGAAAGACATCTGTAATTACTCATCAAATCACATGGAAAGAATTCACATTTGAAGTATGAAACAAGTGAGAAAATTGACAGAAGTTTGTTTTTTTTCCAAGCCTCTTTGAGTGCATAAGCCCTTCTTGTCCTGTCCAGAATCTGAAAGTTCAGGATTTCACATCTTGATTATAACATATGAGAGAAATAGACATTGTTCAGATTAAGATAAAAGGTTGAAGTATTAGTGAATGTAGAGTGGCAGATATTTGCTTGTCACTCTGGCTAATATTTGCACATCAAGAAGAAGAATGTTCTTTCTGGTACCTTTTGTAAAAAATAGGTGGGAAGTCAGGCAAATTGCCAGCATTCCTTCATAAGCAAATAAATATTCACAAGTTGAGTTAAACAGAGAGAGTATGAAGGTAATTACTTATCAGCAGGTGACCACTAAAACATTTAGGGTCTTCTTTGTCATATAATACATTGCAATGTCCTGCAGAGCAGGAAGAAATCATTCAGATTTTCAGTGAAAGGCTTTGCAACGTTCAGCTGAAGCAAGCTGTAAAGATTTGCTAACTCCTCCAGTTTCAAATGGAAAGGTTAAACAAGTAATGAAACTAATAAACAAGAAAAGCTTACCTACTGAATATTAAAAAGGGCCTTGCTGTTCATTGAAGTTGCCTTCCAAAATAATCTTCATTTAATAAGTCTTTTCTTTTTTAACAGATTGTAACCAGTAAAAGAGACACGCTGCTGGATTTTTCCCCAGTCAGCTCCCTGCACCAGGCCAAGAGTGGGCTGCTCCCAGAAAGCAATGCAGTCCAAGATGCAACTGTAGGGCTTGAGCTCTACAGCACAGGTTGTCCAAGCATCGAGGGCAGGAGCAAGAATGAGGGAGAGGTCTTTCATGTGGTTTCCAAGGAGGATTATTTCCAAGGAAGCGTCAGGGATGAAAGACAATTGACAAGGGTGTAAAAGGCTTTTCATACAGGTCTCAGGGGCAGATACAAATCTTCAGCCAATAGGGGAAGGAGCACAAGGTGGGGTTTGCAATACTCAGACCAATAGGGAAACACATGGGAGGGGAGCAGTTCAAATAAACCAATGGGGCATCGAAGATTAGGGAATTTCCAAAGGGGAGGTCAAAACAAGGGGTTGGCACAAAGAGGGATTGACAACTAGGCAAGAAACATTCAGGAACAAGGGGCAGGGCTGGGACAAGATAGACAATTAGGTGGGAGGATACAACTTAGGAATGAAACATCAATATGGGGGGGAAACAGAACAAACCATTGGGAATAAAAACATACCACAACATAAAAGCACTTTTTTTGTCTGTGTCCTCAAACATCAGTTTCCTGGACATCACAAGATCCATGTGGGAAATTCAAGTCCAGCTCTACAAAGTAGTTTTTAAATTTGCAGTTATGGACTAACAAAAAAAATGGACCAAAAACTCTTGTCACTTCCTAGTTGGTCAGGACTTATGACACAAAAGTTTCTGGTCATGGGAGGACTGGTGTGAAGGGCTGTCAGGTATTCTCTAGTACAACCCGCTGCTCAAAGCAGGATAAGCAATGGGATAAGACCTTAGTGTTTAGGGTTCAACATAGCAGATCTTGGAAAGCTCCAAAGACACAGACCACACAGATTCTCTAGGCCAGTTTATCCATTGTTGTGGAACAGGTTCCTGTGGGGAAAGAGTTTCTCCTTATATCCACAGGGAACCTTTATTTATTTAATTTATGCCAATTGACCTTTACCCTCCCCCATTTACTTTTCATACATCTTATGAAGATCCTGGCTCCATATCCTCCAAAATCTCCTTGTAGGCACCCAGACTGCAGTTATGTGTCTCCAAAGCTGTCCTTCCTACTGGTTGAATTTTTAGTCTTTGCAGGGCAAGTTCTCCTGTCTCCATTGTCTTTCTGTCATTCCACTGAACTCTGGTTTATGTTTCTTGTTTTAGGGTGCCCCAAACTGAGCAGACTTTTGCAGGCATGGTCTACCAAGTGCTAAATAGAGGGTGATAATCTCTCAGGCGGCCATGCTCCTGTTCCTTCAGCATGCAATGGTGGCTGCATTTGCTGCCAGGTTATACGTTTGGCTCAGGCTCGGTTTGCTGTCTACCAGGCCTCAAAGCCTTTCCCAAAGAACTAATCCCAGCATGTCCATCCCCAGACTGTTATTGCCAAGGCTCCTCTGTCCCAAGTACAGGAGTTGTTTCTCTCAGTTGAATTGCATAAGTTTCCTACCAATCCATTTCTCCAATATTCCTAGGCTCCTCTGGATGTTGTCCCCATCCCAAAGCTGGTGTCATCTTTAGCAATGAGCTAGAGGAGATTTCAGAGTGTATGCTCATCAGATTTAAGGACCTTGAACAGCTCATGTCCCTTAATAGATCTCTTAAGTACTCCTTTGTTACAACGTCTCCAGGTAGAATATAACTTATTAACCACGAACTTTTGAGTCAACAGCCCAGTCAGTTTATTATCTTTCTAGTTATCTTTTACCTGGACTGTGGTTTTGAAACGAAAATACTGTGAAAATCAGTCATGAAAGTCCTGCTAAACTTCTCTTTCCCAAATCAGAAACATCAGCCAAGTAGGTCAGATATAATTTATGTCTTATCACTTCATGCTGATTTACTTTCTTCTCCTTTATGTGTCTGAGATAACAAGCACAGTCTCAGCAAGTTTATGAATGACAGCAAACTGAGTGGTGTGGTGGACACACATGAGGGATGGGGTGCCAGTCAGAGAGACCCAGATGGGAGCCTCATGAGGTTCAACAAGGCCAAGTGCAAAGTTCTCCACCTGGGACGGTGCAACCCCTGTTTGATGTGAGCTGGAAAAGCACATTCACAACTCAGGAAGCTGGGTATATCTCAGGTGGCATCAAAAGAAGTGTGACCAGGAGGTCGAGGGGAATGATCCTCCCCCTCTACATTGTTCTGTTAGGAATTCACCTGGAGTATTGTACTTATGTCTGGAGTTCCAGTATGAGAAATGCATTGAACTAGTGGAGCAGATCTGAAGGAGGCCCACAAAAATTGTCAGAGGGATGGAATATCCATACTATGGTGAAATATACGGAAGAAACCTTTCACAATTAGGGTGTTAAAACATTGAAACAGATTGCCTAGAGAGGAGGTGGTGTACCTGGAAACATTCAAGATCAGGCTGGATGGGGCTCTGAGCAACTTGATCTAGTTCAAAATATCGTTGCTCATTACAAGAACTGGACAAGACAACCTTTGTAGCTTACTTCCAACCCAAATCTGTGTGTGACTCTATCTCATTTTTTTAAGCATGAACTACTCTTACAACAAAATATGGCAGAGAAAAATCATATAACAGCCTTTCCTTTTCCAGAGAAAGTGAATTATATGTCCATGAAGCAAGAGGTATTTAATTGATCTAAGTAACTATCTAAATGTTAGGTGTTTTTTTTTTACCCAGTAATGCCTCTCTGCTTTCAGAGCTCTCAGTGCTTCATGAAGTCACAATTCTGAACACTGAGATTTCAGGAGTCAAATTGTAGTACAAATCCTTTTCTGAGTTCTGCTCTCCTAGAATTTACATGTGACTGAGCTTCAAGTTTATTTTTGTTTTTACTGTGATAGGTAGAGAACAAAGAGGGATAGAGTGACTGGTTGGAACTGAGCTGAATCTACCTGATTAAGGTCTTGATGTGGGATGATTAGGAAAGTCTGTACTGAACTGTAGAGAAAGTAGTGCTGCTCTCTGATCAACAAAAGCAAGTTATCGGTGCCTTGATCATTGTATTTCGTTTCAACACTGCCTATATTAAGAACAATACCCTTGATTTTTAATTGCTGGCTAGGAGTTTTATTTTCATGGTCAGTGATATCTAAGTGAATGTCTAGTGTGACTGGATATTGTTTATGAAGGTAGGCAAAAATTTTAGCTTTTTGTTAAGCTGCATTTTTCCTTTTTCTGGAATATTTTTGCTTCCTGATCTCAACAGCCTTGGAAGGTAAAATTAAATGATGATACAGACTTACTTTAATTGTCTTCACCTGTCATTAAAGAGTTTAACACCCATATTCAGTATAGTAGTTGCTTCTTAGAGAGTGTTCCTGCAGCTTCTTAGACAATGGAATACTTGACTTCAGTTAAAGCCATTAGGGCTGCTGTGAAGCAAATAATAGCAACTTTGCACTATCCATAAAACCTAACATCAAAATTAAACAGGCAATAAAAATTTGAAAAATACTAATGTAAATAACCTATATATAAGGTTTAAATAAGGACATTTATATTTGAATTAAACTCAAATCAATAGTACTCATTCACTAGCTACATAAAGCCTTCCTTTTGAGGTTTGAATTGCGTATTGATTTTAATACAACTTAAATGCAATCATTTCAGGATATGGCTTACCATAAACTTGATGATCTGATGTAAGAGCATAAAATATCTGCACCTGTAAATAGTATTATATGGTTAGAAAATTCTTGAATACTCTATCTTCCTTGCAAATATCTTATTTTCATTCATAGAAATACTGCACTGTTTTTTAAATTTTCTTGGTACATGACCTCTTATGAAAAAAACCTGAAATATTTCACATGCATGATATCATATGCAGTGACATAAGGAAGCTTTTCATAAATATTTATGGAATTTTAATGGGGTAGTTTATTTCTATCAGAAACTCCATTGCTGATCTTTAAATTTTTGCTGAAAACCTAATGTTGCGTTAGACTATTCTATTACTCCATTGTTCCCTTTCGTGTTTTTCAATTTTGTCAATAGACATTGTTTACTCTCATATTTTGTTTGTGCTTTGAGATCAGTATGCTGCCCATAGCAGAGATATGAATATGCACAGGACAATTCTTTAAATGGAGAAATGTCTTAGGATGACTATAATGAGACACTGAGACAGATTGTCCAGAAAAGCTGCGGATGTCCCATGGTTGGAAGTGTCCAGATTCATATTGGATGGGGTTTTGAACAACCTGATCTAGTGAAAGATGCCTAAAGGGTTTTACTGAATGATACTTGAAGGTCTCTTTCAATCCTAACCATTCTGATTTTATGCTCCTATCTACATGCTCAAAAAGATATGCCCTGGATGCCCATAAATTCTGTCAAACCTCACTGCAAATTTGTACCAGGGTCACAGTGTTCATAGTTTTATTTAGTACTAACCAAGTATTCTCCCTGCTTTTTCTTTGCAAGCATACCTGCTCACATTTATTGACTGCAAGAACATTGTATTACAGGTTAAATGTTATCTGAAAATCTTGTGTCTTATGCTGCACCCAACAGATGAACTCCCACAAAATTTGCCTGCTTATCCCTTGTTCTACAGAGCTGCTTTTCACAACCAGTGGAAGAGGAAATATTTAATTACTTTTACATATCACTTCTTTACACTATGTTTTGGGAGTCAAATACCTTTATATTTCTCTTTATTACTTAATCCCATGCATTTAAATTTAAACTTGTTTACATTCTTGTAATTAAGAGTAAATTAGAAATCCATAGTACTTGACAGGAAAAAAAATGAGGGTGAATTTTCAAATGATTATGAGCTCATCAAAGCAAATCAGCTCAGATCTACTTTAGACATAATTTTAAACAAACTTTAAAGGCAGGGAAATGTAGAAATGCCATTTTCAGTTTACACATATCATGGTGTTCAAGTTTAATTTGATTTCTTATAATGAATTCAATTTCCAAGATGTCTTAAAGGTAAACTTGTAAGAAAATGAAGGAAGGATGAAAGTCTAAGAGAAAACTCTTTCTTTTGAAGTTACTTTGCAACCAATTCACTTGAAGACTGCTTAAAAAAAGACAACATAAAACTGATAATAAGAGGAATAAGAGGTATTAAAACAAACGTAGCAAAAGCCTCTCTTGAGGACTCTGAAGCCAAAAAAAGTACTTATAGTGGGAATTCTGGAAAGATGAATGGTTAATGGATAGCTGGTGTAAATGAAATACAAATTGTACTAGTTATACTTGTACTGAAGAGACATAAAAAAATATTTTCAGAAAACAAAAAAACCTCAACCAACAAAAAAATTCTGCAGAGAATTTGTATCCTCTCTCATTTTCAAGTTTCTATTACTTCACTACAATAATTTACTATAACCCAAATTAATCACTTTCATAACTTTTTTCTAATAATGTAAAAATGATCTAAAAGAAACCACATAAGGCATACATTTCCTTTTTATTTGGATTAGAAAAGGTTTCCTCTTTCTGATAAAGCTGAAGACTGTTATAGAAAATATTCCAATGGAATTTATGGAAAGGGCTAACTTTCTCCTCTGCTTGAAATTACTTCAGATGTGCAAAATGTAATTTGATACCTCTGAAATGAAGCAATCTGAGAGGGCAAAGGCCTTAACAAAGTGGGAAAAGATTTGCTTGACACTTTATGAATTACACTGCAGACACAGAAAAATATACAGCCTCTTTTATAAACTGTGGCTAATCAGGACAAAGAGGCCTCATTTCTACAATATATAGATTCTGTGATAAGAAACATGATGAATAAATCATATTGCATAATTTTTTAAAAACTTTTTTCCCCCTTAGGTTTTGGGGATTTTAGGGTTGGGACCTCTGTTTTGTTTGGTTGGGTTCTTTTAGGGGAGGGGGCAGTTGAGGATGTTTATTGACAGAAAACTCTCTCACTAAAGTAATATTTTGAAACTACTAGAAAGTATTAGGAAGAGAATTATTGGTGTCAAGTATATGAGGAAAAATATACGCCATATATTCAAGTATTCATTCCTTTAAATTAAACCAGGAAGATTATATTCTTTCACCAATAAACATAGCAAAAAAGAAATTCTTCATAAGAAATGTTAGTTTTCTAGTTTCCGTTTAAACTAATATATGCTTGGAAAATTTTCTGGTCTAATGTTGGAACCTAAATAGAACAAAATAGACTGTTTATCTTAAAAATAAAGTTAAGTTATCTTAAAAATTTGGGATTTAAGTTATGTCCTGACAAATTTGACCAAGAAAAGCAAGGTTCTTCTCAGACTATAAATAATGTTTTTTCCTGCAAAAATGATGTTTTGGACACAGCTGGAAACATTGCTTGGACCATAGATAATTCTGCAGAATTATCTGAACAAAGTTGTCAGCTTTTATGGGTCTGGGTCCCAGAGAGGCAAAAGCAGTAAATGGTTGGCATAAAGTTGTTCGTTACATTAATACACTGGTCTGAAAGTGAGAGTCCAAAATATTCGAGTCCATGTTAAAATTTTGGCTTGTCTCAAACAACACAAAGCTGCTCCTGCAGATTTTCTTGACATAAAGCCCCAAGCAAGGCAGCCACAGTTTCCAAGCCTCTCTCTAGTGTAGAGTTCTGAGCAGCAGCAGCAGCAGCAGCAGCTCCTCCATCTTTCTTCTGTGTGGGTGTTTGCAGCAGCACAAGCAGCAACTAGCCTCAGGCAGGGTGAGGCCTTGAGGGTGAGGCCTTGGGGAACTGCATGAGTTCTCCAGTGATGCTGTGCTGGAGTTTTCCTGCTAGCTCTCCCAGCACCACTCCAAGAGGGGCTGCTCCCTGACCGGGAGTGGTCTGGGTAGCTGTAGTGCAGAGCTGCACCCTACAGCACTCAGGTGTGCCTATGCACTGGGGTTCAGGGTAAAGAATAGGGACGGGTCTCTTCTGTGGTTCCCAAGGAACTTTATTCCAGGAGAGGTTCAGAAATGAGAGCACACTGGACAGGGGTGTGCAGAGGTTTTTATACAGGGGAGGACTCAGAGGTGGATAAAAATCTTCTACCAATGGGGCACAAGGAGGGGAGGGGTACAAGGCGGGGTTTTACTTTGCATTTAACAATGAGGAGAACACACGGGAGGAGAACAAGTTACATAGGCCAATGGGGCGTCAAGGATTAGGGGATTGCCAAAGGGGATGTCCAAGCAGGGGGTTGGCACAGGGGAAGATTGACAGCAAACTTGCTGGAACAAAGGGCAGGTACTGGGGTGGATTGACAACAGGGGTAGGAGGAACAAAGATCATTCTACAAGGGTAGGAGGGCACAATCTTGGACTAAACCATTACCATGGGGGATAACAGAACAAACGATTAACATAAAAACACACCACAGCAATCCAGGGCCTTGGGAGCCAGGAGCCCTGAGCAGCAAGCAGGGATCTTGTGGCCTCTTTGAGCCAGGGGCTCTGGGCAGCTGACAGGAATTGTATGACCTTCTTTCTTCTGTCTTCTTTCTTCTTTCTCCTTCCATAGTTTCGTGCAAGCAAAGCAAAGAAAATAAAGCAGCAGCAGGGTGGGTAGATAGATAGGGATTGCTGAATTTTCCAGGCCTCTATTGCTGGGTTCTAACCCTAAATTGGCCAATCAACTAAACACCGTAATCTAAAACAATTTCTCTGCACCTATTAAAATTATTCTTTAACATGTGAAAGACAGTGTCAAGTATTACACACCTCAGCATAATTTTACATAAATTGTTCTTTCCATGTATGGGCATGTTCCATCTTGTTTTTGTCCATAACACTATCTATTGTTACTTGAAAGTGCAAAACAATATTGTGCTGTCTTTTAGTTATATCCAAGAAGCACTAAAATTTTATCTGGATTTTAAGGCATCAGCCCTCTGCTTCTACTCAGGCAGCTGGCATTCTACTTTTATTAAAGGTACTGAGAAAAGCATAGAACATATTTTCACTTAGACATATTTCTAACTTACTTATTTATGTGATTTAATATATCTTAATTTTTCTAAAGGCTTTTAACTCAAATTCTACATTCTTCTCTCCTTCCGAGAGACTCAGAAGGGGGTTTAGCTTGATTTCCAATGCGAAGTTATATCAATGCAAAACAGAGCATCAAACACAGAGGAATACTAGAGCAAAATGAACAGTAAATAAGGATGGACCATCAAATTTGCATGTTTAAACACAGTATGACATCCTGCAAGCAAACTTTTAGGAGAAAAAAGAAATACCTGCATCTTCCCCAAGTTGAGAAAGCTATAAATTTCTCATTGTCTCTAGTATAGATCAAGGATTTATTGAAACCTAAAAGGAATTAAAAGGATAGATACAAAGAAATCCAGATGCCTGTCTTCTCCTTCTGCTATCTTTCCCTAAGACTTAAGGAGATTGAGAGCTCATGAGACATGTGACATACTAATTAAAGAGGAGTGTGATAACATCCAGTTATTAACACCTCAGTTCCTGCATGTTATAAGAAATTGTATGCTGATGAGAACTATCGGGACAGGCATTGCCTTTTCAGATGGTGTGGGCTGGAGACAGGAAGGCAAAGCATCTGACACAAGCTGGGCTACAACACATTTTAAACAGTAGCAGAGAAGGCTCACTTGCTCTTCAGCTGAAATATTTATGATGAAGAAAAAAATGGGGAAAAATTTTATTTAGATTATGTATGTCTAAACCATGATATTCACATTTCTCACACCTGAGGGTGAGGTTATAACTTAAGATTTTATTAACTTTTTTATTAATTTAGTAAAAGAAGAGTAAGGTGTAGTCAGTTTTGTTGAGTTAGCAGTTTTGGTGATTGATATAGATAGAAAGATGTGTGGGTGATTTACTACTGAGGTGGGAGGTGACTGGATTTTTAATGAGGTATTACACTTTGTGATGTGAAGAGCTGGTAACTTAGGCTACGTTAATAAAGTTTCTTTGACACCTATTTTTGATAAGGTACATTATAAGGAGAAGTAATTTTGACTTTCAAATCTCTCGTGTATTTGTATGGCTATGTTAGCCTTAAATCCATTGTCACTCTATGATCTAAGTACAAATGGGGTTGTGCTCAATCAGTAAAACATTGTTCTTTACATTTGGTTTTCAACAAATATATTAACTGACATATTAATGCCCAACATATGTCATGTTTGTCATGCAGGAAACAAAAACATGACAGTACATATTTGTTCTACTGTTCATCATGACTGAATTACAGCAGCAAAGGTAGTTGACAGATTTTTTCTTTTTGTTTATATACTTTTTATTTAAACCACTGTAGGGATGATCTAAAAAATTAGTAAAAAACTAGCTTTGGTCACTGACAATTTAAATGGAACCTGATTTGTCAGATATGGCTTTCTAATAGCATTCTTACTGTCAGCAATTTAATAAAGTTAACATCTTTTCATATATATGTCTTTAGTTCCATAAGTTTCCACTACTTGCTAGAGAAAACACTCTCTTTTTTCTTAGATATGTGTATTAGTCAGGCAAAAAAACTGTATAGAATGGGTTACTCAACTGATAAAAGAAAACAACATAAATGACAAGCAGTTAACAACAAAATGTAGGCAGAATTCGAACTATGTGTGTGCTGAAGTTGATTTTTTAACCTTTGCTATCAGACCTTTTGTTTCTTCATTATAATTTGCCACTAAACTTGATACGTTCCTCTATTAAAATCCATTTTTAGCTGATTATAGAATTCTGTAATTTGATCTGTCACACAGGGAAAAAATACCTTTAATTTTGGAGAAAAATGGACTTAGAAATAGAGATCTGAAACTCATATAGGGTATATGAGGAAGATATAAACCAAAACAATGAGACATCAGACTTGGTTTTTTCCCTAAAGAAGGGGCTAAAGAATACCAAAGCATGGCTATGGGTACTAAAACAACTATAAAGGAAATATAATAAAAAATAGCTCCTTTTTTTCTCCTACTTCTATCATTTTTCTATAGATTCTTTCTTCTTCCAATAATTGTCTTCAGGAAGCTGAAAGACACAGCTGAGTTAATTGATAACTTCTACAAATAGTCCCTCCATGTTAACAATAATTTTAGCATTTAAACTCTTAACCTAAAAATGCCATGTAACTTAATCTCCCCTTTCATTATACATGCATTTTAAGAAATTGATTAATCTTCTGCACCTTTTATAGTCCTGATGTCTTTCCTTTTCTGTTGAAAATGAATTTGATGCATCCCACCTTGGCAGAAGACTAAAGGAATAGATTGGTAAGTACTCCCTGGGATGCATTTTGTTTGGTTTTTTTTTTCTCTCTACACTTTGACATTTTGCAAAATCACCCAATAAGTGAAGAAGTCCGAGTTAACCATGAATGCTACATCATTCCCAGGAGCAAGAGTATCTTCTCTCTTCCTTCATCTTTCCTTTGCAGAAAAGGTCTAGGACAATAGAAGACATAGCATTTATTAAAAAAAAAAAAAAAGAAAAAATTATACCCTAAGGGGAAAATTTAAGAAAAAAAAAAAAAAAAAAAAAAAGTAGATGGGATGTAGAGGATATAGTGTCCTTGAGAAGCAGATAGGAGAGATAAAAAGGCAACAGTATGAAATGTACAGCTTGGATGATAAAAAAGAAAACAGCAACTCTTAATTACATATGGTACAGTAAAAAAATACTAAAAACTGATAAGCAGTTCTAGCTTCCTCCAGCTGGTTCCTGTACTCTGCCATTTATACTTCAATGGTATTAAATGGGCGAGAGAAAGGAAAAAATTGATGCCTCTTTTGTGTCACCTTTCTTTCTTTAACTAATTCTCTGTTCTCATTGGACAGTGTTATAGACAGTGTTTTATATTTGCAATATGCCTCGTCTCACACAACAGAGCATGTTGGCTCTTTGAAATCAGTCTCCACTTGCAGTTTGCCTGGAAAGCAGGAGTTTAATCTTTTGCCCGGATGTTCATTCTAGTCTCTCCTTAGGTAAGAAACTGTCCACTAATTTACTTTGTGGAAAAGTAATTTACATTTTAGAGCTATATAGATGTCTTTGTTTTTTACACTGAGAATGATCTCTGCATACCTGTCTGTTGGGGTTGAGCTAGAGTTAAGATTGAAGTAGAAGGCCATGGGAAAACCCACTGTGGTTATGGTGAGAAAAAAGCTCACTCCCAGCATCCACTGCAACTTGTATGCAAATGTTACTGGAAAGTGTCTAAACTTAGTCCTGGTAGTCCTAACTGGCTAGCTCTGACCTCAGAAGTGAGTCCGACAAGGATAAAAATATTAAGAGGTGCTCAATTTTTCATCTGCGATTCGGATCTGGTGGTTTATTACCAGATCATCTCCAGGGGAGGAAAAAGAGATACCCCAGTCACATGTCTGGGGGAACTTAAAATCTAGGATAAAGGGGTGTGGGGTAAGGGAAAACTGCAGGAAATGGGAGATATTCAGAGGGGAGGGGTCAGTAGGGAAATACCACACCACAAGATTAGGAAACGGGGGTATGGGATATACCATATGCCGTATATTAAAACAAATTATATGCTATATATTAGTCATCCAGTGTGAAATTTTAACAAACCAACTAGCTACTTAGAACAATACAACTGAAAGTTCTTTTCTCCCTTTATTGTTATTGGTTAAAAAAACCCTGCAGTAATTTGCATATTCCGATTTCCTCAATCTTATCTTAATCCTCAAACTTCACCCTCAGACTCCACCTTACTTACTTTACCTATCTTACTTTATATAAATTGTGTTCACCCTGGCCCTTTTGGTGCAACCCCTTGTGTTGTGAAAGCCTTTGCTAGTTTGTTGTTTTCGCATTAATAAACTTATTTTATTTTTGGGTCACCAAACTGTGCCCATCCCTCATTTTTACTGCCACAGTTGGGATCTCTTTGCTGACCTCCTGAGGTGGTCCACAGGACTGTCCATTCAGGCCAGTAATTAACTCCTGGTTGTAAAGTGTTAAGTTCCTGCCCTTAGGGTTTTGGTGACAACTAAACATTCTTCAACATGTTGTCTTCTACTAGACCATACAGAAGAAGGGTCTGATTAAAGTCTCAGTACTGAGGTCACTCGTGACAGTTAACAATTCTTTGGAGGGGACTAAAAGTCAATTTCTTTCACATAATGCCTCTCTTACGGGTTGTCCTTGCTTTACATATACACCAAACTCATTCAAAAAAGCACATGTTTTAATATCAATAATTATTTAATATGCTTTTTTGAATGTTCATATTGTAGTGTTCTTATTTAGATGGAGATGGTATTTTATACAGAGGGAAGAAAGACATAAGATAAAGACCTTCTAGGACGTGTCAGAAATAATATTTGGGATCTAATAGTGTCACAGTAGGATTTCAATAACTTGCTAGATATGCAACTTTAAAAAAAAAAAGAAGAAAATACCAGGAAATTACTAACTAAATGAACACTAGTATGTTTGTTTAGGTCATTATGATGAGAAAATAAAAGGAGAATTTCAGAAAATGATAAATAATAGTTCACCACTATCAGTTAATAGTAATTTGCAATAGTTCAGGCACTTTGTGCCCTTGGTGAAGCTTTATGTAATTATATACTACCATACTAAAATTGTCTTAAAAACAAAACCTTAAGTTTCTATTGCAATGCTATGTTCAGAGTTTAAAGTGGCAACGAATCTGAAATGCTTTCATGACATTAGTATTACTTTAAGACGTTTTATAAATTTAATATTTAGGCACTATATGAGAAAACTAACAATGTTTTTATCTCTAGCCCAGTTGAGATGACAATGTTGATGTCTCTTCCCCGGGCTACTAAAACACAAGTACTGCATAATACATTTTTTGTGCAACAGCTGAACTTGTTTCATTGTGCAGATAATGTGCTGGTCTTCTCTTAAACAAACAGTTGAACACTTTGGGATTCCTTTTTATAACCAGTGATAAAAATGATCAGTTTTAAAATCCATAGTCCAGAAATTCTAATATAAAAATTTAAGGTATTTATAAATCCAGGCAAAATTCTGTCATAGCTTTCTATGTTTACCAGTGCTGTGTAACGAATTCTTCATATTCTGCTCTGTCTATAAAAGAACAAAACAAGTCTCACTGGACAAATATAGATAATTGCTTATAAAATGTACTGGAAACTGAACCTTAATTATGAAACAGGTGGCAAAGAAATGAACAGTCTGCTAAGTTAATTTCTGGATAAACGGGCTGGGGGCTGAACTTTATATTGATATATAAAGATTTTTTGTTTTTCTGTTTTCATATTTGTGAACTGGCACAACTGGAGATGTGATGATGCAGCCCACTGGAGCTCAGGCTAGCTGAAAGAATGCCAGTGCTGTGCCAGGAGCAGGGAACAGCTGAGGTATGGGTCTCACCAATGACCGAACCATTAGAGCTGCTTGCTCTACAGCACAGGGTCTGCCAGCCACGTTGGGAATCGGGTAAAGGAGAAGGAGGAGGCTCTCTCATTTCTGGGGTTCCAGTACAAACAGGTTTATTGACTGAAGGGCTCTGGAACAAAAGAGAGCCTGAGTACAGCTGTGCTTGGGTTTAGATACAGTTACAAATCAAGGGGTGGGTAGAAAGTAAACGGCCAATGAAGAACCCTTAGGGGAGAAGTGAGGGGGTCAGGCCACTTGCCTGAGGCTGATCAGGGCAAGGAGGAGGTGAGGGCAGGTCACATTCCCTAGTGGGTATCACCCACGTGGAGGATCCCTCAGGGATTGTCCCAAGGCAAGGACTGGCAGGGAAGGTTCAGGAACAAAAGGTGGGGGATACAATGAAGGGCAGCTTGGGGGAGGATACAATACAGGGGAAAACTAACTCAGGGAAAACACAGGAGTACACTGGAATAAACCAAAAGCAATTAAACTGTTAACAAGGAAATACAATAAAATATAAATATAAAGACAGGCCGCAACAATGAGGTAATATTTCCTTATGGAAATTCTAATAAAATAACACCTGCGATCTCACTGATCTGCAAAACACATATGAGGAGATTCTTCTAAATATCTGCTTAAGCTTCAGTAATTTCAGTCAAGCAAATATTCAAAAATATCCAGTCTTGATTTTAAAAATGTCAACTTGGCATAATCCTTTATAAATTCCAAAGTAAATTCTAGTAAGTGTGTCATAAGTATTCTAACCTTTATAATTCCCATATAGTTTTTACTTTGACACTGTGTTCTTCAAGCCTATGTTTGCCTACATAAAATTTGCAAAGTAATTCTAGCATAATCCTTTGTTATCTATGTCAAAAATGTTGTAAGATTAAATCTCTATTATTAATTTTTATGTAACCAAAATTGCTAACAAAAGTAAAGAAACTTCAGTGATTCTGTGAAATATACATGCTGAAAGGATTTTAACCAGGCACACTAATTGATTTCAAGTTGTAACAATCACTGGGGTTTTTTTTAATTCACTTGACATGTGGTAAATCATGTAGTACAATGATGGTGTCTGAAAAGCATTGTCTGGGAAGATGGAAGCCCAAGTACTATTGATTTTACATTTTTCATTATTCAATTTATTAGGTTTTTTGTTAGTCTTCTCAAATTAAGTTAATCTAAGAAGTGCAGACTTGGTTAAATAGCATTAATTGCATCTTCCTCTAGTTCTCAGGAAAGGATCTGCATAATACTTCTATAATCTAACTGTTCACAAATATTATTTACCTCTTCCAAAAAGACAGCATTGTATTATGATTTTATATTATTTTTTAAATTTTTATTTATTTTTAAAAATTCTTTTTATTATTATTTTTATTTATTTTGATTCTTTTTTTTTTCTTTTGTAGTTTTTTTGCAGTTTTTTCCACTTCCCATTCATGCTTCTTTAGGATTCTGCAGTGTTATAACATTTCCAATAATGGTTCATGGAAACAAATTCACAGTTAACAGTGTGGGATACCTTGGAAAACTTGGCTAAGGGCTTACATTCTTTATCTTCTGCCAATGAGTAGAATCAAAAGATAAGGCAGCTTCTTAGCTGAAGAAAAGTGGAGTCAAGAAAATGTGTAGAACTCAGACAGACTGTGCAAAAATGTACCCCCAGAAACAGAATATCACTGGGTCAGGGCAAGAAAGCAATTTTTTCCACCAGATAGAGGAAGAAACAGTGTTTTCATCAATCTTGGTTTCATATCAAAACACTATTTTGATTTAATATTAAAGGAGGTAAATAAGCTGTTCCTGAAATATTCACTCTACATCAATACACTAATAAAAATTCATTTTTCAAGTAATGATTCATACTTTACTATTGTTAATAACTGCTGTACTAATTATTAAAATATTTATAACTCAAAAAAGTGCTGCAATTCATTATATTGTGGCACAAATGGCCTATTAGTGCAGACTTTACTTTTTCAGTTGATCAATTCCAATCTGTTGAAATAACATTTTTTTTATACACACTGTGTAAATCAAGGCAGATGTTGCTAGAATTTTTTCAGTGAGTCATGCTCTGCCATACCCCCAGGTCCTTAGCAAAAGCACTGGCAATATGGTACAGTGCAAGGCAATCTGTAATGCGTTAAGATATTGGCTCCATCCCTGCCTCTCAGAAAGTTTCTTCTGCTTGACTGAAAATGAATACCATTAGATTCAAGCCTCAGAATCTTCTTCCAGGCAGCATGGACAGCTGGTACTTGCAGTGATTAAGAATCTTCTGACCTGTGGTTATGACAAGCTGGAAAATTGTCTCTAGTTTGGCTGCTCAGCTTCATTATCAGTGAATGTTGTAAAATGATTCTTTATTTATTAACAAAGACAACTCCCTTCAGCAGTGCTATCGATCAACCTAATTTATCCAACATATCTAATACTATACTGCTATAAGTAACTAAAGATAAATTACTTCCGTTGCAAAGCAAAACTATACTTTGTCATCTCCTTACTCCAAAGGTATGGGTTAAGTGAAGAGAAAAAACATTTTCAGGAAACAGGTTAGAGATATAATCAGAGAAGGAAAAAACTAAAGCAAAAACCAGTGGTCTAATTATTTCTAACTCTATAAGGCTATTTTTATTAAATAAAATACATGGTGTGAGTGTAATGACTGACACTACCATAAGTTCCAAAAAGATCTAAGCATGTGTTTGTAGAATTTCAAGCATTTCATCCTGCTATGCAGTTCTGTTCATAAGGGAATAAACTTTTATCTCCAACAGCAGAATTGATGACTAAAATCTATAAAAATATGTTTTGTAGGACTTCTTGTAGAATACAAAACCTATCTTGACATGTTCTTGGTGTGCTTTGACTTAACTCTTTTAACAATGTGAAATTATTAACTATGATACAATACTTGAGTTGCTTTGCCGTTTTAATAGAAGCAAAAGCTCAGTTGAAGCTGGTGACATGATGGCTAAATGTATCTATTGACAGTGACACAGATGAGTGACATTGCATAAAAAAATGTGCTCAGTTGCTTAGTGCTTCTTCGATCATCATGTATATGTAAGTGATTGGATATTTGTCTTAGAGAAATCTTTTTATCATATATAATATCTGTACTTTCTGGGTAGACTTCAGCCATGTGTTAAAGAAAACCTGAGAAAAGATGCTTTTTGTCAATGTTATAAAGTTCCAGAAGTTTCCACTGGATAGTGCTAACAAGTACATACATCCTTTGGGGCATGAAACTATCCTTTGTGACAGATCTGGTTTGCTGACATCTATGGAAACATCTGAACATATGGTGCCAGGTTCCAACTTTTGAACAATTCCCCTCTGCATACTTCAGCAGCAGTTTCTTAGTCTCTTATATTCCCTTAAGACCCTGTCTGCACCTTATGTGCTCTAGTTCCTGACCTGAGCTGGATCCAGCTACCAGAAGAAATACTGTTTCTTTATTTGCTACTAAGAACTATTGAAAGAGAAAGCTACCAGAGCCAAGTTCAGGAGATAGACATGTTTGTTCTTAACTATTATGGGCCATAAACAATGAAAAAGAAACTCTTAAATTGAGTTTGATAATAAAACAGAGTCTCATAAACTTGTGCCTGCCTAGAACAAGGAATTTTACAAAACTTTTGGAATTATCTGGGAAAGAACCCAACAGAATGTAGATTAGGAAGTGTGTTTGGGCCAGCAATACATGGCAAGAAATATTTACTGACTTGGCCAGAAGTAAGGGGCATGTGGAGCAGGTTATTATGAAGAAACTGGAAATAATTTGTCAAGGGAACAGAAAGTGTACCCAACAATCATTTCTTAATCTTTTTGCTCTTTTTCCTGGTTTCCTCTTGGTCATATTGCATGAGTCCATACTAATCGATTACTTCTCAAGTAAATTTGCTAGTTTCTTCCCAGACATAAGGGGAATACAATTGTTCTAGTATCTACTCTAATCACTACCTGTCAGAATGATCTTCTGACAAGCTTAGTCTTCCACTGTAACCCATCTTGTTCTGCACCGTAACTGTCTTTCATATATGGTCAGGTTATGCCTGAGAACATAAAAGAAGCACCTGGAGCCATGCTAATAAAAGGAACTCTGTCAGGAAGCATCACAGCTGCAAGGCTATTTCAGGTCTTCTAAACTGAAAATCCACAAATACATTTTAAAATAAAGAACATGATGGCAGCACCTAAGAGTGCACACATAAGAGTGTCACACTGTGTCTGAGCAGTTGATTGCTATGTACCATGAAAGTTCTAGTCAACCCAAACTGTTCTAGGCCTGAATCAGTCTGCAATGACTGAAATGAATTTTGTTCTGCTGTACAGTCCTGTCCTAGTTTGACCACCTCACAGAAGTGAGCTGGCTGGTTTTGAGATTGGCATTTTATTGGACCAATGGGAAAGCATTTTCTAGTTGTTATTCCCTTTGCCAGCAGCCCGGGCAGGTCTCTTTGCTCCCGGCTGTCAGAGCACACCCCTCTGCCCTCTCCCGGCCCTGGGCTGAGTGGTGGGAGGGGGAGGCCATGGGGGCCGGGCAGCCCCAGCTGATTTGGGAACATCTGCGGGCACAGAGTCTGCTCTGCTGCTGGCCCGGGCTGAACCTGCCTCTGTGTGCCTGGGCAGAGAGGGGGAGGCATGATAAGGGGAGTTAGAGCACCTGATGAGACTAAGGGGTATAAGGGAGATAAAAGAGTTCAAATTGTAGACCTGAACAAAAGGGTGAAATGTTGAGGGGACTGTTGATTTCATGAGAAGTTGAACAGAGAGATGAAGTGATAAAGACTCTTCGCCCTTGAAAAAAGAAGTGAATCTCTGTTCCTTGGAAGTGAAGGTGGTCCCAAAAACTGTTGTTTTAAACAGTTATCTTTTAAATTAAGACCCCATACATCAATGTGGCCCAGAGACGCAACTGTGAACATGGGAGGAATTTCATAAACGTAAAGGAACCAGGTGGTTGCTGTTCATGACCTACAAGAGAGCTGTTTTCTTGTGGGGAAATTGACCAGAGCGAACAAGAGGTGCTTCCCTCCCTAAGTGAACTGAAGAAAGACTGTTTTAGAGATGGAAAACTGACTGAGATTTCTGAGTGTTGTTTTCTATACATTGTTGGTTGGGAGAAAAGTAGGTGTGGGGAGGGAGGAAGAGTGTTTTGAAGTTTTCATACTCATTCTTGTTAGTTTCTCTTTCTTTTAGTGTTAGCTAATAAAGTCTTATTACTTTTAAGCTTAAGCCTGCTTTGCTCTTGATTGGAAACTTTGAAATTGGCAAACTCAAACCAGAACAGAAATTTGTGTTTCTGCAGGCTTCCCGATTTTGAATTGAAACCATGCCAAGTCCTCAGCTATATAGTATAACAATCAGCTGATGGAGAAAGCAAGAACAACAACCCAGTTTTGGCAAGGGCAAAAATGGTATAGAACCTAAAGGAGTTCTCTTCAAGAATATCAGGCTTTGTTCTTCTGTTATTAGCAGTTATTAATGAAACACTTTACATTCCTTATAATCTGTGTATTATATTGTGAGATATTTAAAAACCCCACATGATACAGCCCTGAGCAACCTACTCTAGCTGACCCTAATTGAATAAAGGAGTTGGATGATGTTATCAAGAGGTCCTTTATGGGCTCAGTGTTTCTGTGATTCTGTGGTTTCTCAATCCGTCTTTGCATCCTACTCTGCAAGAACTATGATAACAAGCCTTTTCAGTCTCAAAAAGTGTTGGATTTGAGATTCCTGCAAAACTTCAAATTCTTTTGTATGAAGTTTATTTTGCAATATGGAATCCATATTCAGTGCAAAGAATACTGCTTTGCTTGTTCAGAAATGTGTAAAAAAATGAGGAAAGGCAGAGATGGAAGAGATATAAAAAATCTTACATGTATACATTTAAATGGTGCTATAATAATGGTGGAAATACACTGTTCTCCTAAATGCCATCAAATTCAGTGATTGTAGGAAGGTCATGTTAGTCAAACTTCTTATCTATTAGTTAGTCAAACTTCCAATCTATTTATCCTCTCTGAGAGTCTGAGGATTGGATGCTTCAACACTCTGGGCAGTAACAGAAAAATGCAATCAAATAATTGTTTTGCTGGTTTGTTTTGGGGTTTTTTGGTGTTTTTTTTTTAAATAAAATACCATATGATGTTACATGGTATACAAATATATGTCACAATGGGAACCCAAAATTAATATGTACATCTGACCTTCTCTTCTTTCCTGTATAAAGGAAAGATTTGTTTTCCAGGTCTACTGTAAAAAGCAAGTGATTTGTTCATGCCATGCTGTAATATCAGTGATAAA
The DNA here is from genome assembly GCA_013400255.1 of Sitta europaea. Classification (NCBI taxonomy): domain Eukaryota; kingdom Metazoa; phylum Chordata; class Aves; order Passeriformes; family Sittidae; genus Sitta; species Sitta europaea. The sequence goes on along the minus strand of VXBS01004010.1, from coordinate 89,873 downwards.
TACTTTAGAAGCCTACAAAGAAATTAGTTCTCCCTTCAAGGAAGAGTTTGAATAATATTCAGCAACAAGACATATGAACACACACTGAATAATGAAGATAAAAGTGTTTTGCAGGAACAATACAGAGTATGAAAGGCATCGTGAATGAGACAAGGATGCTCAGAGAATTATGAAAGCAAAACATGATTAGACATTGTATGTGTACAGAGGAGCTGAATTAGGACAAAAAATATTTGTGTAGCTTCTGGCTTTTGAGTGTTTGGTTTTGCATTGTAGAATTCTTAGCATAAACTTGTGAATGTTATATTTCTAGATTTTAAGAATTGCATAATTTTGAACACTAGCTTCTATTAGTGCCCAACATTTAAATTGCAAAGTATCTGACGGTATACGTTTCTCCCTTGGGCTGCACAATCATACTGCTGATTGCCTTCAGGCTAAGGTTTGTAATGAGGTAACCCCAGCAGAGGGGTACTACCTCATTCACCCACATCCTGGGTTTGAGGACATAGATGGGCATAATGATTATGTACATGTATGTTGACCCACTGATCCTTTTTTGAGAGCAGTTGATCTCCAAAAGAAATTAAAATTGAAACTGCAGGTACAGGCTTGGGTTCATTGCAATTTTTATCTACTTGTAAAATGGCATTAGTTAGAGAGTTACAATTTCTTCATTCATAACCACACTGAGCTAAAATAACTGTAAAAGCTAATACTTATTTAAACTCTGGCAGCAGAGTGACTTTTTCAATTGCTTACAACCCTCACATTATACTGAAGAGAAACAGATCTAATCAGTGTGCCAAAATGAAGAAAGACAATTCAAATGTCAAAAAAGTGAATCTGCAGTTACGGTCAATTATTTCAGCATGCTGTCTCAGTGGCAATTAAGACCCAAAGCTAATGAGCTTGGTGTCAAAACTGGCAATGGCATCCTGGTCCTCATAGACACTCTTTAATCTTTATAATATAACCCTTTCCCATTAGTATTTCATTACAGCTTTTTAGGTTTTCATTTGGGAAATGCAATGTTCATTTTTGTTTAACAATTTCGCTATTGAATCATACTCTTCACATCTCTTCCATGAAAACATGAAAGAAGTTATATGGGGTCAGAAAAAGTTCCATACAGCAGATCTTCTGTCGCCATCAAAAACATGGGGCTAGAAAATAGAAAAGCAGCACATAGCAGTGCATCTCTAGAAGACTCTTGTATCTCTACCATATCTGAGCTTCCACAGAGAGTTTCAGGATGGGAGATGAGAGGAGAAAAGGGTGTTGTGGATGGTTATACTGTCCATGATATAATTTCCTTCTGAAAACCTGACCTCACATGATGAGTCTGACCTTGGAGGTGACTGTTTGAGGAGAGTTTGGACTAGAGACCTGCTGAGCTCACTTCAAGACTGATCAGTCCTATACGCCTGAGAACCTGCAGCAAGAAATTTCATGACTCCATAATACTCAGTGAAGACATAAAGTCCATTTATTTTGAGCCTGACAACTTCTAGCTTTAGTTACTGCATTAAAGGAGAGAATGAATTGTAACTTGCCGTTCAATTTCTGTATGTCTCATTTATTTTATAGACATCTATAAGATATTTATCTGATCAGTGATTTCTTTTTCAGGTGGAAGAATCTACTCTGTTTAATCATTCTCCATGTGAAACTTTTCTACAGATGCAATTGTTCTTTTCCAATTTTCCAGTGTGCTTTCTTGAGACAGGATGAGTCTGGGACAAATGTGCTAAGAGTGTTCAAAATGTAATGCATTTTTAATTTATAAAGTAGAAGTGTGATACTTCCTGTATTGTTCCCTTATTTTGATTCCCTCTAATAATTTTGAATATTCTATTTCCTTTTTTGACAAATACGCACATCTGAATGTGGATTTTTTTTCACCTTTTAGTCAGACAATATTGTGATGGTGTTCTGCAGTACTTAAAAGCTAGTCCTTGTCTTTACTACCCTAAGAAATTTGGCATCAAAAAGAAACATCATCATTTCACTCCCTTTCTCTCACCCTGATCATTTTCAATATATTACATCTAGTTGATTGCACTACAATCCCTGTGAGTCTCTGCTGGTCATTTCAACACTATCTGCATCTGGTCATTCTCTGTTCTCTGTAATCCCCTTTCATAATTTTTTAATCCTTGTGAATATCCTTTTACTTATCCCTAAGCAATTTCTTCTCTTTAAAAACATTTAATGAGAGACTTTATTATGCACTTTTCTTAACTATATCAGCTGAATCCTATCTGTCCATGGGGTTTTATCCAACGTGTTATGATTTTTCAACTGGACTGGGGAAAAAGGAACAAACAGAAAAAAAGTAGGTAATAAACCCCAAAGGAAAAAAATCTTTTGCTTTGTTTAAGGTTGGATTTATTATGTGTTTGTCTGGCTAGATATAGTTGAAGAACACAACTGATTGCTGCAAATGTCAAGACTTTTATTTCTCCTAATTCAAAATTTCCTAAAGCTCATACTAAATGCATTTCCTCCATTATGAATGTGGGATTAGTTTCTGACATTTAGGACTATGACTGCATGTGTTTTATTGCTCATGGTTTTATGTATCTTTAACACAGGGAAATAACAATTATTTGTCATGGTCAAAACTTCAATGATATTCTCTATTCAGGGAAAAAACCAAGAATTGAAATTTGCTAATTTGATGATGTAACTGTGTGTCATTTGGTTACCTCAGGCTTAGGTGAAATCGATAACATTATTCTACATTACAATTGGAAATAGATATCTGTAATATCAATTTAAACAGTATGCTTATTATGTAATAAATTTTATGAGCCTTCGACAGATTCTTTATTTTATTTTATTTCATTTCTAAGCTGCCTTGTGCTTCATCAGGGCAGTTAAAGCACTTGAGCTGCCTCATTTAGGTACTCTTATTTCACCCTTCATATACTGTGTTTTCTCTCCAAATGTACCACATTATTGGCATTTGTGTTGAGATATACATAGCATTTCATCTAATACTTCAAATTTGCAACTAAATGTTCTGTTTAAAATATTTTTCTACTGAATTAATTGATTTTTTCAACAATAACTTAGAATCTATTTTATACTGAAACATCAGATATTTGCAGTAACTTGGTAAGAACTGTAATATAAAGTTAATGTTTATAAAATTTTGAAAGGTCTAATTAATACACGGAGATCAAAGCATACACAAGAAAGGAAATGACAAATCCCATCTAATCACATATACACAGCAAGGAGCTGGCAGCAGGAGGTGCAGGGCAGCCTCTGTGAGGAGAGGGCAGGGCAGCTCTGCAGCCATCTGACCCAGCTGCTGCAGGACACAGCTGATCTCCTTGGCCACGGGCAGGGTGCCTCTGGCTCCCAAAAAAATGCTACTGCACATATGGACTACAAAAAGTTGGTGCTGATGAGTGCACTAGTTTGAAAGCAAACCAGCAGGACATTCCAAGTCAGAACTACAATTTAATAGGGAAATTAAAATAAAGGCTGAAGACACTGGTTTAGACTGATAGAGTGAGGATACAACCTGACACCCTGTTGGTCAAGGTGGTGGCAACAGTCTGATTAAATGGTGGCTGCAGTCCTCCTGGCGTGATAGATGTGGTTCTGTTGAAGCAATGATCCTGTAGAAGGGTCTGGTCTTTCTCTGAAGGCTCCAGTGGTGGCTGGGGAGATCTTGCCCTCTGGGAATCCAGCAGGTAAAGGCTGCCCATGATCTTCTCAATCTCAGATTATATCCAGGTAGGATTGCTTGGTTCTTCCCCCTGGGCAGAACATCTCAAAATGGGATGATGTAATTTTATGAATCATGCAGTGACACTTCATTGCACATTAGTAGAAGATATCTCCTGAAGATAGTTATCAGAGATGAGTCATGGAAGAGAGAATGAACACTGCTCCACCCGTTTTTAACTGTCTATGAGCATGGTAATAGAATACATGCCTTTGGTTACATCTTACACTATAACCTAAGACAACAAATGAGTCTGAGCTTATTATTATACAATAAGTTATTCGCCTGGTGGCAATAAAAATAAAATGATGACAGAATAACAGAAATGGCAGCTGGTACCATCATTATGATGACAATGAAGCACTTCTCTTGTACTCAAAGGCTTTATCAAATATGATTACATTTCAAAGCAGCCAGTTTCCTCCTCTTTGCTCTCAGCCCCTTTCTATTTCTTGTTTATTTCCAAATTAGGAAACACACCTCAGGAGTGCTTAGGACAAATGTAATTAACACCAGTTCACAAATGCTTTTGATGGCTTCTAGTCAGACCTGTTACTGCAAACAGAATCGAGCCAGAGGGCTAATGGTAGCACATAGTACATATGTCATCATATTACTGAATGTTGATTACACAAGCTTGGTAATAGCCCAATCACAGAAGATAAGCTGTTACAGATGGATGCTATAAGATGTTCTGTAAATAGTCTTGGAAGAAGTAATACTGTCTGGCTATGATGATCTCAGTATATTTCACCACTGTATTTAAGGAACTAAATTGCATATTGCTTCCTATAGCTAAGTGTAAACCTAATCCTAGGTATATAAGTGTGATAGGAACTCAGTACTTGGCCCTTTTTGTTGTTGGAAACATACGATTTCTATTCATGGAGTCAGTAATGTTTGTTTTTCCTATCAGTTTTGTAGATTGTATATATATCTATCTTAATATCATCTATATCTATATATCTCTCATTTATAGCTATATCTTTATCTGTATCTATCTATACCATCGATATCTATACCTATATCTATATAATTTATATCTATATTTATCCATATCTATCTAGGAACAGTGTATGCGTACACATTTTCAGGGAATCATACTGTAATTGACCACAATAAAATGATGACATTTAACTTTATCAAGAGCAGGATGTGAGTCTACTTTGTGGGCTCAGTCTAACATTTACTCTGTTTGAGCTACACACATTTAATAATTCATTTATTCATGAAGAGGCAGTAGATAAGCCCCTTACTCTGTGTTTCAATTAAAATAAGTAAGTGACCATATAATGTGTGTCCTAGAAAATGGAAGACAAATTCTTATTCTTCTGAAAGAAACTTTGAAGGGCAATGGAGATTGCAAACTTGTACTATTGTGTTTAGAAGATGTACTTGTACAAGACCTCTGAAACTGCATACTTTTAGAAATGGATTTAATAGACTCTTTCATTGTTCCAATTTATTAGTGGGCTGACACTGCAAAATGGTATCTCCTCTATTATTTGTGTTCAACTTGGCCAGAATCCCATCATGCAATTACACAGGGAGAGAAAGCATTCCCTTCTCATTCCCTTCTGATGTTCTGCCTCCTCCAAATATTAGTTTTGAATGTGTGTGGTTAAAGCAGTCTAGACAGGTATGCAAGTTGATTGACTGGGTGAATCTAAATTAGAAAGAGAAGATATAAATATAATAGGTAGGGTCAGAGGAATGGACAGAATGTTAGAGTGTATAGAGTTGGCTATATATAAAAATGCTATATGTCTATAAAGTCCTTTCTGATAATGACTACAATAAGCTGCAGCAACCAATCTCATAAAAATGTTTTCTACCTGCATCTCTTCCAGAAACATGCATTTTCTTTTAGACGTTGAGAGATGACATGCAAAGGTGGCAATTTCAGCATAGAAATTGAGGTCAGATTGCAAATCTTGAAGCCATGTTTTGCTTGGTTTTTAACTCCAGCATATTTCTCTAACCAAATAAATTAATAAATAAATAAAAATTAAAATTTCACTTACTGTATAATTTATTCTCTTCATGAAGATCTATAAAAAACATTGATTATTGCACCCGCTTTATTAGGTGGGAAATATCAACTTAAAGGCCTTATTTATCAATGTTTGCCTTCTAGTAAGTTAGAAAGTGGAGTGTTTCAGGCTGTTTTGAATATGTGGAATGCAGAGACCAACAGAAAGTTTTGTGCTGTGTGACACACATCATATATGGTTCTTTTCTTTTAAACTCTATAAAACATAAACCCATTGTCATCCCATTCAAAACAAGGGCGGCAAAGCAGAAGAGGTATGTAAATTCCTCTTTTAAGTGTTCTGTCAGAACAAAACCCTGTGGTAGAAGGCACCTCAAAATAACTTACCTGGTCACAGCATTAGGTTGTATTCTACATCTGACTTGTAGAGAAGTTACAATATTTGGGGCAGTTCTGTCACAGCTGGCAACAGTCAAAGAATGTGACGTGGTGAGAGAGACCACCACAAATGCTCAGGAGGGAGCTCCCAGTCTGCTATATCTTTGAATGGTCTGGTACTCCAGCACTGAGCTCCAGTTAGAACGTGGGGAGAGAGCCTGTCTGAGAGCCATTCAGAGCTTCTGAGCTCTCAGGTGGCCTCAAGACAATTCAAGTTTCATGAACTAAAGTCTGTTTATTTTTAAATGAAGAAAAGTTTAAGCAGGAAAAGGGAATCCATTTGTGAATCTTGCCATCCACTGAATCATGCAGCCACTTGATTATAATCAAGCTGTTTTCCCTACCCCGATTTCTTTGTTTATTGCATTTTTTACGATAAAATATTTTCTTTATAGCCATTCACAGATATAAAAGTTGTTTCTGTGAATAAAACCTCTTCTCTTTTCTAAAAGCCTTTCTGCTCTCTTTCAGCATTAGACAGACATTGTAATCCTGTTTTCTGCTTCACAGTGGAAATGGAATTACAAACAGTATTAGAATGTAGACATGGGCCAAAAAGTTACCTTTTGTTTCTCAAATCAATTGTTCTCTTACCATACAGCAACTCATTTCACTTCCTCAGGCCCCAAATTCAACAGAGATATATAGACAATACTACATTTCATCTTATATAGATTTGAAATGTGGTAATATCACATCCTCTCTCTCTTAACTTTGTAAATGAAAATGGAATGAAAATAATCCCTCCCCCTAAAATATTACACTTTGTGACATTCAAACTGTTCCTGAGAATTCCAGACATAAGGTCGTCTGAAGCTCTTATTTAAATTTTAGTCTTTGAGGTACATGATCTTTGTTCAATACCTTTTTATTTGGTATATTTTGCATTAAGTAGTGTTTTATTTGAAAAATAAATCTGTTACATTACCTAGCATAATAAAAATATTAATTCCAAATTTTCACATATGATTATCTGAACTCATAAGCCTGGCTAGATTTCAAAGGGGTAGAGAGAGGACCTGCACTCCTCATTACAATTTCATGAAGCAAGTTTTGAAATGGCTACCTGAGAATATGGTTTATCTTTTCTATTTCCAAGAACAAGCAATATAGAAGGCGTGTAGGATTTCATAGAATCAAAAAATGATTTAGCTTTAAGATCTTTAAGATTCTCACATCCAACCATTGTCCCAACACCACCAGATTCACCACTAAAACATGTCCCTTAGTGCCACATCTTTTAAATATCTTCAGGGATGGTGACTCAACCACTTCCTTGTGTGTTCCATAACTTGAGAGGTCATATAAGAGCTTGGCAAAACTGCACAAATTATAGGTAGTATTCTGCCTGTGAACACGTCTTTAGGGAATATAACTTCTAAAGACCACCTTTTTCTTGTAATTTAGTTTAAAATATAAAAGAAAATCTATAAAATCAGGGTACTTTTCTCAAAATGGAGTAATTTAGTCCTCCATGAGGTTATTCTGCTTCTTAAGGATTCAGAAACATGTAGTATTTAAGCAGAATAAAATTATATGCACATATGGTTAAGTGAATTTATCTAGCCATAATAGTGTAGTCTTATTTTGTAGAAGTAAATGTGCACATTTAGACCAGAATGATGTCTCTTTTAGTGCAAGGGAAGTATTCCAAAAGGGATTCTCTTCCCCATTTAAGGCTGCTGCACAGGAGGCAGCCAACACTGCAAATCCAATAATGATATTGAAATTACTCACACAACCCTACTGGCAAGTGATCCAGAAGGTTTTATTACTTATGTTGATTGTTTTCATGCCTTTTATATCCGTCTGTTGGTAAGTCACCATTTAAAGCAGAATTTTCTCAAAATTATGACTTTCATGTGTGCATTATGGCATTATGTAATATCTAAGCTCGAGTCTCAAACCTTCGAAATTCTCCTTTTTCAGCTAATGCAAAACAACATTGGAACTGTAGATAACAGAAAAAAAAAAAAAAGCCAATTTTTAAAAGAAAATTCCCCAAATGACAGAGCAAGATAACACAATTTACAAGAGTTAGAAGTAGCAGTTCATCCTTCTGTTCTATATATGTACCATATCTGGTCATCACTGGATCTCCACTAATCTACAGTGGATGAAGATACACCCTGATTTTCTTGATATTACACTATATTAAATTTATTGTACATTAGCTATTGCTTTAGAAGGTAAATTTAAAATAGAAAAGTTATTTTGCATTTTTAGATGAAACATTATTCAAAAGAAAAATATGTAGGAGTCTAACATATTCTTAATTAATGACATTTGCATGCTGATTTTGAATTGTTTCCCATTCCCTCACTACACTGCTAATGTCATACTTGGCAGAATGGTTGTATTTTTTTCCCCCTGAGATTTTACTGTCTTTATTTATTCTGAGCTACATTGGAGCATTGCAACTCAAAAATACATGAAAGAAACATATACTAAAACCTATCACTTTAATTATTTTGTTTATACAGTCATACAAGTGTGATCATTGCCCCATAATTATGTTTCTTTATGCAATCAGATTTTAAAGGAAGCCTCATAATTTATAAAAGCCTTAATAGAGATACAAATATAGAGATTTATTTTATATTATTATTTTCTCTGGAGAAAAATCATTTGTGAAACATAAAGGTAATAACAGTGGAAAGGCAGGGGTTTTTGCATGTCATGTTGTTAGACCAATTTTTTTTCAGTTGTCAACTTTGTTAATCTAAAATTTTTGAATAAAGTTCTAATATAATCACGTCACTCCCACAATTCTTATCTAACTCAGCTCTCACTATTAACTTTCAAAGAAGAAATGAATAGATTTTCTCATCAACTTGTTAAACTCTGTGTAGAAGTAATTTATACTGTTAACTGATTTAAAATGCAACTTCAAGCAATTATGGAAAGGCAAAGGATTTATTTAGATATATAAAATAAACTAGTTTTCAGAAGAGGAAATTTCTTCATAGAACATAGTTTTCAACTATGCTATTTACACTTCCCTTTATTCTCATTTATTTGCATTGCTGTCAGTGCGCTTTTTTCCATTGACACTCTTCACCTAATTCATGGAGTTGCTGCAGAGCTTGTGCTTAATATTTGCAAAAATAAAGTCTTGAATAATGGTGCATATATTTTATATCTATTATAAAACTCTAAACACACAAATGGATCCAATAAGCTCTGCTGGACAGCTTCATCGTATGTCCAGTACATTTCAATATTATATTAAAAATCTCATGTCAGAGTTCTTCAGTAATTTTTTTCATACATTTCTCATTTAGGTTGAATTGCAATAATATATTTTCATCGTATTTTCACATATTCCTACCTACTTCAGAGCTGAGACCAAGATCTATTTTCTTAAACTTTTTGATAATGTTTTCTGAATGTCTTTTAGAAAATATTTACAGCTACTGTCTTTGAAACACATTCCACAGTTGCCAGCTCTTATGCATGATAAATGGATATTGCAATGTTAAGCACTTACTTAAAAGCTTTAAACCTAGGAACCAATATACTCTGCTTTCCTTAAAAGCAGCAGTACTAGAATTCCTAGTCTAGAATCTCCAGCTTATAGTTACTGCAGTTTCAGGATGAGGGAAGCAGAAATTTTGAATGTGACCAGAGAAATATGAAGTTATTATCATTGTAAACATGTCAATAATCACATGTATATTGTAATTACTGGTAAGAAGAAATCAGAAAAAAGAAAGGAAGGATGGATCAGAAGAACGACTTGAAGTAAATATCAGCATATTTCAGATAAATCTCAATCATAAAATAATTGGTGACTTGCCTACCTGTATGAGAAAATTAAGTTTCTTTTAAATATGCACCAAGATTAGTTGAATCAGAAGTCAAAACTATCCATCACCATGTGTTTGGTTTCATTACTTGTCTTTTGTTTGCTTCTTTGTTTAATGAAATCCAAAGAACTCCATCTACACATCAGAGGCTATTTTTAACTATATTGCCCATTTATAGAGAAAATATATAAAAAATTATACAGAAAATATGATTAATTTCCTCTCTATTCTCTCAAAAGCTCCTGTCCTGACAGGTTTAATAAGCAGATATACTTGTGCCTGTCTCCATTGCTCTGAATATAAGACTTTTTCCAGTATAATAGGAAACCTGGATAGTTTATCTGGATAGCAATTGAATTTATTTTTCTTGTCAGTTCTGCCCCAGTGTGCAGAGGAATAATGCCCATTCAAATCAGCTGATCAAACCCATGATTATATCTCTGTAAAAAAACATTTTTGATGATTAGACATACTAGAAAATGGTATACATAGACATATCATGAGTCTTTTGGAGATAAATTTCTTTTTCATTTTCAATGGGCTTTAAGACACAGAATCATTACTTAGATTGTAAGATCTCAAAATTTTCTGTGGATGTACAATACTTCTCAACTAAGAATCTGATTGTGACTGGGATCACACTATTCCCGATCATATCAGACCAAGCTGTTTGGACAGAGCAAAGTGAGCAAAATAAAGGACTTTCCTCCCAATCTTGGCTACAACAAAAAATTTGAAAAAATAAAATTCAGTCTATCTCCAAATAATTATTATCAAATGTATGCTGTAATTTGAATAATAGAGATAACATCTAGATGTGTGTATTTTTCTTAAATGAGTCTAAGAATTAATGTTATTTTTACAAATGCTTTTTGATAAATTTTTAATTTTTAAATAGGTATTCTTAAGCAGGGAATTAAAAAATAACCCAAACAAACCCACAAGTTTTAAATTAAAGATGTGTAGTATTATAGAAATATGCACTAATATAAAAATATTTTCTCAGATTCTGGACAGATGAATGAAAGAGATGTTAACCTTCTTTAAATAGGCGTAAGAATTTTCCAGCTGTATCTGAATAGAAAAGGATTTTCTAAATCCATGACATTTCAACATTAAACAGAAAAGAAAGAGAGACATTATCCACTTGACTGAAATAAAGGAGAAAAATCACCCCATATAAAAAATTGCAAAAAATATGATGATAGGACCACATCATTAGTATAAGTCCCTGGACAAATATTTTATTTTATTTTTTCCCCAAAACAAACAGTTTCATTAACTAGGGGCATAAATCTCTTAGTTATTTATGAGAGGTTCCTTCGTATTTGTGAGACATTATATACAGAACCATTACATAATAAGTAAAGATTTGTTGACATTAGAATATTTCTAAAAAAGGGTCTAATGAATAAACCTATTTTGACAAAATATTCTCATTGAAAAATTCCTGATTTTTGCTAGTTGATTCTGGTTAGCATCGTGCGATGGGACATGAAGCCATGAAGCATTGCTTCTGAGAGCAGGAGAAGCTACACAACAGGTCCCAGAGAGCTGAGAGGCTGGACCCAAAGCAGTTTGGGCTGAAACTCTTCCCTTTTGATACTGCTACCCACTATAGTAGCTTAATGTATCTCACACTAAATCAGCTTGTGTCAGTACGGATGATGACTAAACTGTCTGTGCTCAGAAGCTAGGAGCCAAAAGCCACCCATACGACATATTCCCTTAGATCCCTGAGAAGTGAAATGATCCATTTCTTTGCGGGGAGGAGGAAGAGATGCCGGTATAAAAGGAGGATATGATCTGAAATCAAATCATGTTTCTATAAATGAGAGAGTTCCTCTGTGCTGATTTGGGCTCAGCTTGAATATTGAAAAATCCAACTGCCACAACATTACCACTTGCCATTTACTCTGTTAATTTCAAGACTACACGCCATATGGAAAGCAAAGTGTTTAGAAGGTGGAGGGAATTAGTAAACTGCAACTAAGCCTGGGGATTTAATAAATTCATAAAAGATGCATAATGGCAAATTTAGGACAGAAAGAGTCAGCACATTGCCCAAATAAAGGAAATGTCTACACAGGTCTAATAAACTTTTACTGGGAAAGAGAAATACAGAACAAAATAAAGTAGAAGAGGTGGAAAAAAAATGCTGCATTCATTATTTTAAAAATCGTGGTTTAATTTATTTAAAAATTGAAATACAAATAATTTCTAAAAATAAAACTTTTTTAAAAAGGTTCAGTTCAAAGGAGACTTTTTACACAATATCTCCGTTGACAATATATTTAGTCTGTATAATATGGATAATTACCTATGCTGGTGATAATTATATCAGTCCTGTGTGACTCAGATATCATCAGGGTTTGTACAAGTGCTTTGATTTGTTTTCTGACTAAAGACAGGATAAAAAGCCTTCTCCAGTGAAGCTGTTTCTGTAACCATGTGATAGCCTTTCTATTAATTAAATATTCGAACTTAGTAAAATGACTTAGGAAACTCCTGTATCCATTTAGTAATAAATAAATAAAATAAGAAGAATACTATTTCTAAAAATAGCTTATAAGCATTTTAGAATAATTTTTTTTAAATTGAACCTCTTTCTTTTTAAATTGTCGTGAGATGAAGGTTTGCTTTGACTTTTTTTCACAGTAATCTAGTATTTAACAAAATGTAAACAAAGGTAACTCCCTTTGAAGTATTCTCCAAAGAGAGATATATGATAGGGAAATACTTCATTTTAAAACAATATATTTCCTTATTTCCTGTTTGTTACTTTACCTTTCTAATCTAACGTCAAGAAATCCTTCAACTCTTATATGCCTTTGGGAATTACCTTATTACAGATTTTGTCACTGGACTTTAGGGAAAAATGACTTGCAAGATTAGCAGGACTGGAAAATGAACATCTGTTGGAAAAATGAACAGCTGCCTGTCTGTGTTGCATGATGAGTAATCTGTTACTAAACATTTTCCTCACAAGTAGATTTCATTGCAATTAATATAATCTATTTAGTGTTCTTTACTGATTGAAGAATTTTAACAAGAATTATAAAAAAAATCCCCACAAATCTCCTACAAAAAGATATACACCATGCCCACAAACAAACAAAAAAACCCAGGGAAGTAATTTTCACTGTCTGAGTTCTGTTTTGAAATCTTCCATTGTAAAAATCAAATGTATCTTTTTTTCACTGCTCATTTAGCATTATTGATAGTCTGTTTATTTTCAAAACTTTCATTTATTCTTCATCCCATTAATGCTGACAGAAAATAGGTTTACTTATTTTATGTATGCTTTTCAAACTTCCAGTGCAAGAATGTTCTTCTCCTTCAGGCTAACAAAAGAATGAATGACATTTGAGTAAGACAAAGATTTGTCTTTAGGGGAACTCTGGAGCTATATGTCAACCTCTGAATTCCCAGAGGAAGGAAAGTTATTCTTTCATCATTTTTCTGTAGTCTCTGGTGGAGGACAACTTAATGTGAACAAGAAGATGCTACAGAATTATTACTTACATTTTTAGTAGAACATCTTGAAATTAAGACCAACACAGAAGCACAAATCTGCGTGAAACATACAGCAGTTTTTTACAGCTAGTTATTCCAAAAATTTGAAAAAATATGGTGGCCTATTCCTATTCCTTGTTGCATCTGCACATTGGGCACGCTCATAATTTTGAATGGCAATGGCATTTTTATATATGAAAGAAAAATCTGCACACCCATATTTTATGCCAGAAAGGGATGTCTTGAACATTGGACTTAAAATGTTGTTTTGAAGAAAGATGAAAACCTTTACAAGGAGATGTTTTTCTGTCAGCACCAGGCTTGATTGCCAGCCAACATAAGAACATCTAGTGTTATTTCTCACATTCCAGGAAATCGCATCCAGTCTTCAGTCACTAGCTCTCAATTAGATCTCCATTAGAATCTGTATTTTACTGGCTGGCTCCAGAAGGATGGCTTGCACATGGTAGGCCACTTCAAATGTCCCAATTATCCCTTTCTGATCAGACAACAGACTCATGTCCATGATAAAGAAATTAACATTTAAAGACGTGTGCTCATATTGGACTGGTTTAAGTTTCCATTAACAGGGTAAAAAGTCAAAGACCACATAAAGAAAATTATCTAAATGCTCTTGACAGCAAATTTATTAGGATTGCTCTCCTAGACAACATATTGCAAGTAATTTATTTTTCAGTGATGCTAAAGTTGTATACAAGTTTATCAATGCAGGTAGTCCCCTGCTTTGCTGTGTTTTGGTATTTATAACATTCATTTCACCCTTTATGGGGAATGCTCTTATAATCTATTATCCAAATCATTTGGTATTAGTTTCACAGTAACTTTGCATTTTAACTGTAATGGAGCATGGATTTCCATATTTTTATAGTGCTACTTTAAACAAACAAACAATCAACAAAACCCAAACCCACGAAAAATCCCCTAAGAAACATCAACAACAGAAGTCCCAAGAAAGTCTGTGTGTTTCAGAGCATTCAAGCATACAACTCTAGATTTGATTTAGGATTGAGTCTTACTGAGATAAAAGGAAATGTATGTTAACAAAACATTTCATGAGTATCTATACTAACATATACAGCACCTTTATGGTGCCACTGCTTGCATTACTCTTCTTTTTCTTCACCTTTTATGCATTTTTTTAGTACCTCTCCTGCCACAGTTTCTACCCCACTTCTAGTGTATTGCCAGTCATATTTTCAATTCCTCTTTTCAATTTCTTTTCATGTTTTCTTTAAATTTGTTTTAAATTAATACACAGAAATGTGTGTTAAAACACTGTGCTTCATTGCCTTAATGTGAAAATTGTGTCATTTTCCCAGACAGCGACCTAATACTGATTTTGTGTTGCATATAAAGAATATAGAAAAGTATGTGGCACATTGAACAGTTCTGTTGAGAAGATTTTGCTCAGTTGAGAGATCAACATGACCTCCTAAATATACTAAAATTTACCATAAATACTAAATGAAAAACAAAAAAATCTTGCAGCACAAACTAGATAATAGCTTATTGCAAATGATGTTATTTCTGTGTAGCGATAATGTTTCCATTTTGTAGAGAATAAACTGGATGGGTGACCTCTAAATGCCCATATATAAAGATTTTGAATATTGTGAGAAACTTTAGACAATATTCTGGTTTCTCTTATAAAGAGAAATGAAGATGGTTCTGCAACTTTAAATCTACATGGAAAGACAAGAAGGAAAAAGAAAAGGTGAAAGATGAAAGGACGCATAATTTAGAAATAAGTCTAAAATGTGTAAAATTTTAGAGAATTGGTCTTCATAATTCATTCACTGTTTCCCTAAAGACTGAGCCTTTATCTTTATTTAGACTCACAAATTTTCAAGATGATTGACTGCTTTAGGAATATTGAGATAACTGTTTTCAACTTTCCCTTTCTTGAAAATGTAGATGATCAAAAGGCTCTGAAAAGCATTTTAAGGCAATTTTCAGGCAGTCACATTAATAATTGCAGTATTTGGAATACTTTACTCACTACTTGTCTGAATGGTGGAAGAGTTCACTTCTTGATCAACACAATAAAATTTCTAAAACATCTATTTTGTTTTGTCTTTACTTCTGTGGACGTTCATGGCTTGTTTATTTTTACTGATTCTTTTGGCAAAACTGAGCTGAACATAAACTGAGGCCCATTTTTTTTAAGAAAAAGTTCTTTATGTTTCTAGAATCTTAATAAAACCAAATTGGATACCTTTAGTAATTTTGGTGAATGGATTGCTTAAATATTTGTCTCTAAATTGGATTCAAAAAGTTATATTTTTGCTCACTCTTTAACCAACCTTGTTATGTATTAAATGAAGAATTCTTCGAGTACTCTATTTTGACAGAGGAAATCAAAGTACTAAACCAGTATTTGTTTTTCCTTATTTGTCTTTTATTTACTGAGTAGTGAATGATGGCTTCTTCTGTGTTGTACATAGCATTGCCTGAGCTGTTTGTTTATTTCTGATCTCAAGCAGAATTTGTCATTTTCAGCTGTTTTTTCATGGAAAACTTACACTGCATAATTAACAGTTTGACATCCCTTTAATCATCTATGTACTACATTATAGGGAACTGTGTGCTTCAGCTTTGTCCTCTGTTTATTTACATTTGCTAATTTCAGTGAGAATGCTCAAAGCTTCATTTTCAAGAAATCATGAACTTAACCTGGTGTAATAATATTGACCAAAAAAAAAGAGTCATTTCCTTGAGACTGTTTTAATGATTTAGTTTGTAATGCTGAAAGTACTCAAGTAATGTTTCCTAAGGCAAAGTTTAACATTTATTTTCCTGCTGAAGAAGGTGAGTGTCCTGTGAGCGGGATATAAAAATACATTCTGTCCAAAATATGAATGTCAGATGGTAAGGCCTTGAGGCTGTCCAGCAACCTGTGTAACTCAGTGGAAGAATTAACATCTGTTTCTAGTATCATTACTAAAAATGAAGAAAGTAAACCACATGGATTTTGAGAGCACCCATACAGGAAGCTTTTTGCAAAGTTTATGCCTATTGCAAATATTTTTTACATCATTATCACTTGAATAAAGTACATTATAATATAGAATAATCACAGGTATGAAGGTATTTCCAAATTATGCGAGGATCAGTAATGCCTCATCAAATGTTAACTCTTAAATTGTTACTGTGGGTTTTAGAATATACTCAAATATTAAAAGTTATGGTACAATATTAAATCTTTAGTCTCAAAGAGATTATTACATCTTTTTCTCCACTGTTCTTGAGTTATTGAGAACTTCCACCAAATTGAATATTTTTCTGAAACAATAATGTGGTCACTTTTCTCTTTATTGTATAGCGTAAGTTTAAAAAAACATCAGTTTCCTTGGTATTAGTTGCACATAAATTTATATACTGCGTGATCAACTATTTTAATATATAAAAAATCTCCTTTCTCCTTTCCAAAATCTCATCTGTTGTGAGGAGAGAAAAAAGTACAAGATTGTGCAGAATTAGAAACTCTGTTTTTCCTTTATTATATGATAAGTTAGCAATCCCTAGAGAAATATATTTATTGACAATAAACAATGGATATTGATCTACTTTAAAATGCAGTTAAGCATATTCAGCTAATATGAACATTGTTTTGAAGTGGTTCCTCAACAGTGACAGTAAAGAATATGGACTTCTATTAAAACTTGCATACTTTTAAATTACTGCCAGGAAGAGATTAAATGAAGTTTATCAGAAAACAAATCCAAGAAAGACTGATCATAAATCTCAAAAATTTCAGCAGCTTAAGGTCTTGTCAGAAACCTGTCCTGAATTTTTAAAATTGTGTTAATTAGTCTTCAGATTTTACAATTTAGTGAATAAAATAATTTAATTAGGGTAGCATTCAGGCCTGGCAGAAAGGTGATTATGCAGGCAACCATCAGGCTCCAAAAGAATTCAGTCTCGTAAACACAGGACAGCAAGCTGAATCCAACACTGTTTTTCAAGTCTTGGACTGGAGTTCAGTATGGTTATTTTTTAAACATATTGACAGTATACAAGGGCTGTTTCTTATGACACCCTGTTCATATAATGTAGCCTGGGTACAAAACCATGTTTGTGTTCTCTTTTTTCATACTTTGCCTGTGGACATCCAGTAGACAAATTCAATGTCTTTACACCTTACCTAATACCTAGCTAATCCCCTATCCTTATTATCTGTTTTGGAACTCTCAGAACAGGAAGAAGCAGCTCAAATGTTCTCCTTACAAAGTCTAGACATGCCTATTCCTTGTGGAGTACACTTGTACTGCTTGTATTATTTACAGCAGAATGAATAGACATTTTACATGCAATTACTATTTTGGTGGAAACATTACCTCTCTGTAATTTTATTATGAATCTATGAAATTATAACTTCTCCCCCGAAGGAGTTAAAGATAGCATATTTCTTGTGTGTCTGAGTTCAGAGACAACAAGCAATTCTTACTAAGAATAGCTGATATTTTAATGTAGGAGAATGGACAATAAGCACAAACTTGTAATTCTATTTATCCATCAAAGCACAATCGTATTTCCAGTATCACTGGGGAACTTTTAATCCTCCTGTCTTTTTGTTTGTTTTGTTTTCTGTTCTTCTGATGCATAGTTGATAGTTATACATCATAAGTCACTAACAGAAATTAAAAGGAATTTGATTGAGAACTGAAGAAAAAAGAATCCAGATGGAATAGAGGCAATCATCACTATGTCAAACTTGTGATGACTCACCTCAACTTTTAGTTCTCACACTTAATAAGAATTGACACACCCATAAGGATTTCTGTTGTAACTTTAAATACTTCTGATAGCTTATAGAAATTTTTTCAATATTATATACATCCATGACAGCTCCAGAATTAGTGATAGATGAATCTATAGTATATTCACAATGAAATAAATTTAGCTTCAGTAGGAAGGAAATAGGGTTATAGATGTGAAGTGTTCTTTAAAAAAAAGATGTCATTTTTATAATGTAATGTATACCACATTCAAAACCAAATGATGTATTTCACTGCAGAGTGAAGAGGCTAGAGTAAAGTTTTTGATAGAGCCATTAAAAAAAAAAAGAAAAGGAAAAATCTTTGTCAAAATGAACTCGTATGCAAGAAGAGAGTATCCCAAAAGAATTCAAATAAACTTGAATGAATAAAAACATTTTCTTCCCCAAAATTATTTCCCACAGCAAGCTTAATTTGCTTTTCAAGTCCTTTTGCTTATACTGAAAGGAGGTCTCAGATGTATATACTAGGTTTCTGAACTACTTGAGAGATCTTTGAGACATTTCAAAATAACGTATCAAAGTTTCCATAGCAGTACTTAATAATCTTACATTTATTGGAAAGAAAAATTAAATCACTGATTCTTAACAAAAAATACAATTTTTACTATGTCAAGCATGATCAGTACATTTTCCATAACATGAAGGGTGACTGGGGTGGTTTTATTTCCAGCAAGTCAGGCGCAAAGCTGGGCAGGTACGAATAATGAAGCATCCTTTGGGACAGAAGCTGAGGGTCATAGCTACAACTGGTTCTTTCCATGTTATGGAAGGTACATGGATACAGACAATTGTTTGTTTGAGCTCATATATAAGAATTGGTGTCCAGAAAGGACATATTAAGATATAAAAGCCTTCCTCTCCTCCCCACTTCCACTTCCCCACACCCTGCACCCTGCAGTTACATGTCTCACATTTGATTTAACACAACTCTAGAGAAGAAATCCTTTCATTTTTGTCAGGACCTCTTTCAGGCCACAGTCTGGTTTGTCTTTGCAACCCTGACAGCAAAGCTGTAAAAGGGAAAAGAATAACTTATAAAATATTTCTATAAAAATTCTGAAAGTATATTTAGTTCAGAACCCCATTCTTAATCCAAGTATGAAGTATCTATATTTCTTCAATATTTAAGTATATTCACTAAGTGATGACGCAAACTCACTTGAATGCATTAATTTTTTAAATACTGTGGAACATCTATGAGTTTGCTTTGCTCTAATATAAGTTTTGTGTTAACAAATCCACCAGAGACAGTGTATGTTACTGCTTCTTTTTTTTCAGTACCTCTCGTTTCTGCTTGAAAGCCATGACTGTGTTTATTCCCTGTTGTTTTATTTTCTGAAATAAAATTGATATAACTAGATATTTTTGTCCAATTAAAGAAAAAACATTCCAATATAAAGATTTCAGATACTTTAAAATGTATTTCCCATTCCTTCTTTTGTACTGCCAGTGTCCAGTTGAATGAAGATCTCATCTTTCCTTATTTACCCTTTGTTGAAGCCATTTCTTCTTCATTTTCCTTATGTTATAGTACTCTAACAGAGAGGTGGTCTTTATGGGGATAAGTCAGGACAGACCTGAGGACAGACCTCTGATAGTTGCTACTCTAAGGACAGGAGCTGTTCCTTGCCAAGAGTGGGAGACAGAATCCATCATTTTCTTCCAGTACAGATTGATTATAATCATAAGAAAAATAGCTTTATTCTAGCTGTTGATTTGTCCGTTGAATTGTTTTCCCATGAGATTTTTTTTTCTGCTTTGCTTTCCTTTATATATTTAGATAACTTCTGCCATAAAACAGCCCTAATGAATACAACACTTTTTTCCCCATGAATAAAATTGACCAAAAGTCTGATTTCTAAATTTAAACTCTCTCCCTTGAACAGTTTTTTCACTGACCGTGCTAGAAAGCATATTTTTATTATGAAACACAGAGAACACAGTAGAAAACAAAGCTAGGGCACTGAGGTTAAATTCATACAAGCAAGTCAAACTTTTCATTTCAATTTTTTTAGATTTCTGGGTTTGTTTCCATGTATGATAAAGCTCTGGGTTTTTTTGATTGTCAGATTTAGATGTGCTAAATTGTACAACTGAAATTTGTTTAATCATAAATTGATTACCCTTGCCAAATAACATTTCTTTTATTAGAAAAAAGAGGTGAATATTTACATTATTTTCCAAGTAATCTTTTTCCATCCATCAAAAAACTTGTGCACCTACTGAAGCAATGAGGAGAACAAAGAAAAGAGCTAAAATATTCTTCACTATCCATATTTGACTCAATCCTTCATACTCATATATACACTATTTTTTTCTCAGTCTTTCTTATGATGAAATATTTATTACATTAATATTTTACTAATAGTTTAGATAACTTAATTTTAATAACAATTGAGAAGCATAACACTACATGAATTACTCCTCCAAAATTTGATTTTAATGTATTTTTTTCATTTTTTTTTTAATTTTTAATTTTGCCCTTTTTTTTCCTTTTTTAAGGATCATTGTAGCAGTATAAGTTTTCTCATTGTATTCTAGAGGCAAGTATAATGCTGGCTGTGAGTTTGTATTAACAGGTAACAATGTTGTAACAGACTGTGAGTTTTCTGGATATCATTTTCTCATAACCACCTCTGAATATACATATATAAAATATATTTTTATGTAGTTCCCAAACTCAAGTTTCCAAGATATTTTTTTTTAGTTAAATATGTGACTGTTATGAATTTCTCCTGTGGAACAAATGTTGTCACACTCTGAAAAATAAAAATGAAAGTGTGAAACTATTTTAAATTCCATTTATTTCTTCACTAATTCAAATATGTCTATAAGCTGTGCTGTATAACTCACTAAGTAAGTTCTGTTCAATCTAAAATACTTCTCTGTCCACTTAAGATCTATCAGGGAGAAGTGTGGAATTTGAGTAATATGAAAATAAAATGCTCTTTGAAAATTATCACTTTTTCTTTGCTTTTTCTGGTTCCTTTAGTTTATGTAAGCTTGAGCTAATGGCATTGAGAAAATTATGAGTTTTATAGTAGATATGTATCCACCAGCTTTAGAAATCTAAAGAAACTCCTTTGAGGGAATTGATAAAATTTCTAAAATATGGAATGGTAAAGGATGTCAAAAAACAGACTCAATGAAATATGAGTATTTTGAATACTATGATATTTTCCTGTGTTTTCACAGATATGCCTGTTACCATGGAGAAAGAGTGAATGTCAAAAAATAATAAAAAAATACTTTTGAATTTAAAGAATAGGTATACTTGATATCAAGAAGCTAAATCTCTTTAGATTGCAGAAGACAGAGAGCTGTGTCCAGTGAACTAAAACTGGGAGTATGTTTATCATCTTCCAACAACAAAAGCAAATTCACTCAGCACTCTAAAAACGTGGGGTTTAAAGAATTGTGTAAATGTTGTACTTTAAGGATGTGCCATCTTTTTCTCTCAGATGTCACAGACTTCTGCGAATAGCAGATTTTGAACTAAACACCTCTAATTTTCCCAGTACTTGGCAGTCAGAACTTAACTTGGTTTCTTAACATGCTAATGAATTTTTAGGAAAACAAGATCAGGGATTCCATATTATTCCCAGATTAAATGAATTCCTAAAGCAACTGCTGTTTTTCAAATAAGAACTGTCAGATCTGGCTGTTTCCTTTGATAGTGTCTCAACATCTGCAGATGGGCCCCATTGCCTTCTGTTTAATAAAAAGAAAATAAAATCAAACTTTAATGAATTACTTCACTCTAATGCAAATTTGTAAACAGAAATTAGAGCTGCAAGGCTGTTGTAAGAGAGGTGGCTCCATAAGAGAAGCTTGTGCTAAGGCTATGTGACTACAGGGCAGGAAAGCATGTTTTGGGAGCACGTAAAAAATACTCCAAGGTTTATAGCTTTGGGCTCTGAATATAGTTCCATTGAAATACACTTCAAATCATAAAAATTAGATCTTATTTTAGCATTGCAAAGCTCTGAGCAGCTTTGAACAACTATCAATCTATTTTATTTTTTTTCTTTGTATTTCAGGCAAATCTCAGTGTCCAAGTACAAAAGCGTTAACAACTGGAAAAAAACCCTGAAACTTATCTATGTTTCACAGTATGCTTCTAAACAAATGCAAAAATATAAGACATCAAAAACAGCAAACCAAAAATAATTATTTCCAAGAGAATATACATTATTCACCTCTAGCAGTGAAATGCTGGAAGTCAACACATTTATATTTCAGTATCTTCCACAGGCTACAAATATTTTTGTTCTCATATGTTCCTCCCTTTTATCAATGGACAGTTTTAGAGGTGGAAGAATACAAAACAACAGCCTCTACAAAAGGTTCTGAACCTGTCTTTGGAAGTGTCTGTTTTCTTCAGGGTAAGATAACAGGATCAATTATGGTGATTTGATGGGGTATTGAACAATAGTTTAGATTTCCTGATGAGTCTAAAATAAGACACCATTTCTTTTGTCATTTTCTAGCTTTTATCAATCTTGAAATTTTTTTACATTCTCATGTCAATAATTTTATTTTTTCTTAGATTTGTAAATTTTGGCCTCATAACAACCATTATTATCATATAGTTTCTTTCCATGTATTATTTTGATGGCCATTTAAAACTGCTCGTGCTACATGTAGACTTAATGACCTTGTTGGATGTTCTCAAGCCTCTTTTAATACAAAAATCAATTGTGCCATTTAGATCTGTAAGCATCAGTTACAAAATGTTACAACGTGGATCCAACATGAAGAATGTAAGCTGCTTTTTTACTTGAATTTCTGTTGATCTTCTAGTTGCTGTCTTTTTGGTTCACGATGCCAATGTTGCCATAAAGAACAGCTATCTTGTTTTGAGGTTATTTACAGTTTTTTATGAGATCTGATGATTGCATTTTCTCTAAATAATGGACCTAATTTGTTCAGGTCATAACAGAAATTTCTCCTTTTTCCCCTTTATTTGTTTTTTTACCTCTACTGCATAGCATAAAATGATACAAAACATCTGTAAGCTATCTGATTACTGCTTAACAGTGAAATTCTCTACATCTCTGCATAGGAGATTCATTTTTTGCCCAGAGTTAAGTAATTGCTACTTTTTATAAACTTGTATAGATCTTGAAATATAATAAAAATTTCTGTAGAATACATAAGAAATGAAAATCAGAATCAGAACAAAGCTATAGAAGCTGTGGAAATCTGCTGTAAAATCATGGATCAGAATCTTAGTAGAAAAAAGGAAAAGTTGGCAGCCTGGCCAGGATTAAAGCCATATATTGTGCAGTTAAAATAAGAAGGGAATAGATTATTGAGAAAACACCAGATAATCGCCACAGAGGATGAAAATCATGTTTCTGGTTGTAAATAATAGTATCTCAAGAGCCTAGTGCAAAAAAGTTGAAATATGAAGAAGACGTCAAAATGAAATTTAGTGAGTTTTATGCAAAATAAAATTAAAATTCCAGAATTGTAAGTTGGGGATTTTTTCCCCCAGAGGAAAAAGCAAGAGACTCTGTAAATGTCCTGAAGACTGTATTGTCTTCGATATTTTATATGAAATGTCTCCCACTGATAGGTAGAAAATGCCAGAGGTCCTTTCTCCTGTTTTCCTCTCCTCATAATAAGGAAAAGAAAACGGGGATTTTTTTGAAGAAACTGTCTCCTTTGGGTTACATCTGCAGACAGTGATCTATCTCACATGAAAAAAACCTGCACCCAAAGTGTTCTTGGTGTACTGACAATTTTCCTGGCAGTACTTATGGATCTGTATCGTACTGCATTTTTTTTCAAACAAGAAATTGTTTTACAATAAGCTAACTCTTAGCGATTCATATTCTTAGTTTCTTTTCCTCTTTTGCTTGTGTCAGCCTGTAGCAACCTGTGATAAATGCATTTGTTTTAAGAAAATAATTTGCTTTTCACTGAATGGAAAAGTGATATCCACAGAAATCAGGGTTTTAATCAACAGAAAGTGCATAAAATGAAGTCCAAGTGATTCACTTCAAGTAGTCAGCAAAAGGCTTAAAAGCATCATAATAAACATTGTGAAAGTTTGCTAAATCAAGTTTGTTAAAGAGCACTATAAATAAAATACTAATATAAAGCAGCCATTCTTGAAACAATTGCAGAACAGGTAGTGAAAGGTAAGTACATTCACACAGCTGGAGAGGAAGCATATCTTCACCCTCTGGAATCCTTCTGGTCTCGTCTTTCTGTACAATCACACTTTTTCCAGAGATAGCCTTTGCCCTCCTGTGTGCAGGGGGCTTAGAAGAGTGCCATGAATCTGGAAGAAAAATATGAACATAGGGAGATTGTTAATGAAAAGAGAATAATTTAGTTGAGCTCCTGGTGATTTTACTTTCAATATTTTACTTTCTTATTGGTAGACCTTGGGCTACTGTAAAGCTCATCCAAGCTCACCTGAGTGAATACAAGGTCTTTAAGAAGGCAATTTATGGATCTTGGGAAGTCTGAAGAAGAGACTGAACTTTGAGATAAACAGGGATATCTGATTAAAGGTTTTTAAAAGATCAGACATCCCCACAGGACAGACTGTGTAATTCTAGTGTGGTTTCTGCTTTTGATGCTTGGTTATCAATAGATTATTTTTTTGCAGTGAGAAAAAAGAAATGTAGGCATTAGCAGTGAGAATTCACAAACTAGGAGGGGTTCCCAAGAGATTTTCAGAAGTACTGTTATTTGTCCCATTTAAAACCTGGTGAAAATCATGTCTCAACCATTCTAGAGGGAAAGGGATAATCATATAGAAAGGACTTGTATTGTTCAGTCTTCTAATACTTTAATAAAGGCCAAAGAGAACTGAAGTTAATTACAATATATAGTACTGAAATGTTTTTGTCTCTTTAGAGAATTGAAAAAGTATGGAAAACATTTTTACTTTCAGCAGAGTTTATTGATATTTTTATGTCCCAAATGCCACTGATTTATTCTTTAATTAAAGATATTGCTTTATGAGAATGGGTAAAAATTGATTTTTAATCTAGCAGTTATATCAGTAGAGGGTTATTCAGGAAGAAATCTGTAAAATTCCATGCCTCAGGTAAAGGGGCACCCATTCCAATTGTCATTAAGTTCTGCAATAAAACAAAATAATAGTAATAAAGACTTTTGCAATAATTTTTTTCTCATTTTGTTGTTGTCATTCCTTTGTTGTGTGAGAGGCTTTCAAAAATATCTGTTTAATCTTATCTATTGGTACGTATGTTATTTCAGCAGTAATTCCTTTTTTTTTTTTTTTAATTAAAGAGACAGATTCCTATATTCACAACAATAATTGAGAATTTTGCTTTGCATTGGAAGATGAATAAATAGACTATTCTGATTTAATAACTTTATACAGGGTAAGATTATCAAAACATGATTTTTGCTTGAAAGTAGAAACTGAAATATCAATTAATATGTGTATCTCTACAAGTAGTTCTTGAGAAACTGTTCATTGTTTGAACAGACACAGTGCCACTTGGACCTCTTAAAGTTTGACCAAATGCATACTTTTGATTAATGACAGTTGACAGAGAAGAATAGTTCACAAAGAATGTTTCTGACACCGTACCTTCTTGATGCTACTTGCCCTGAAATTACTCTCCCTACAAAGTTAGTTCTGGAACTAAGATTATAACTATTATTAGTAACGAACTAATGCTGCCAGTTGACTCCATCAAATTTAAAACAGTGTCTGAAGCATTGAAGTTCCTCTATATCATATAGAAAAACACCTTTACAGTGCAGTTTCTTTTCTTATTTTCTTTTTTTTTTTTCTTTGTTCCCAAACAATGGTAAATTTAAACACTTTTGATATGTTCTTGCATTGCAGAAAATGCTTGGGCTCCCCACAGCCTAACATGGTTTTGTTCCTAAGTACCCAAAATTGATTTCTGAAGCAACACAAACTTCATTTCACACCCTATTTTCCAGGGATCCTGAAAATGTTATGATGAATTTAAAGCTCTTGGAAATATTCATTTGTTGAAATATTTATACTTTCTTTTTTCATCTTGAGTACAGTAGCATGTAAGCACCCACAAATGTTGCAGAAGGGTAAATCTACTGTTTACTAGTTTTCTTTGAGTACAGTTGCTACATATCCATTAGAATGAAAGTAAAGATGCCTTAGTAGAAGGCTGATTCATGATCTTATTCAGTTATCAATGATTCAGGAGCTGCTTGTGATGCTGTAGGTCAGAAAATTAAAAAAAATGGTGATCATACATGACAATTAAATAAAAAATAAATTACAGTTTGTCAAAATCTTTATTGCATTACAGTGCAATAAAACAAACTGTGTCAGTGATTCTTTTTTATATGTGTGAAAAATTCCTAATTTTGCTATAAAATTCAAGCTTAAAATTTGTGAAGTTTCTTCTGTGTGATAATGGATATCCTTGCAAACATAGAACAAAAATATAATATAGAACATTTTGTTAATGATAATGCATTTTTTTACATCAAGGCAGAACATCAGTTTAACGTGTCACAATAGATAAAAAGATAGCATTATTTCTGTTTATTATATAACATCTTTATACTTTAGTATTGGTTTCAATTCTACCCTTGATCTTTACTTTCTTCACCATTTAATTCTCGGCTTTCTAAAATTTGGTTTTACCTGGTACCTGTACCCACGGACATGGAAAAATTTCAAGACCAGGTCTATATGCAAGCTTTGAAACATATAATTAAAAACAATATATGCACAACACATTCATGTTGTTCATGAATTAAGAAACAATAATTTTTTTGCTTTATTAATAATCTGAGAGAAGGAATTTTCCCCTTGGGAGCAATGATGCTCCTGAAGATTATCCCCGTAAGGATAATCACACTAATTAAGGTATGAGGTTAGGTTTCTAGCCTGGTTTTCTATCTCTACAAAGTTTGTACTTGAGTTCTATTAGTTAAAATTTTCATTGACAAGTAAATCAATCAAATCAACCAGTAAATCACTGCAATAGAGTTTATGTGACTGGTTTAGTTTAGGGTCAGAAACTGGGAAGAAGTTCTGTGGATTGAGGACTACAGATATCAGCATGCTTTTTCCAGGAGTGCTCTACTTCTCTTCAAATTCTCTGACTATAACAGAGGTTGTATAGCCAGTTAAATTGTCTTTCAATTTCTGCAGATAAGGATAAAGAGTAGTTTACCTTACAGCCCTAGACATTACAAAAAAACCTGTTTAAACCATGTTGATGCTCAGGAAAGGTGAGATAATCTTGTCAGCCAGAAATTGAAGGTATTACTTACTTCTCTTGGGAGGTTTGTGGACAGAGATGTCATGTTCACTCTCAATTATGTTATTTGAACACTTGAAAAGAGGATACATAACCTCAGCACAAATAGAGCACTGCATGATAAGCAGCCTTCATTGCTTCTTTTTCTTGCTTGGACATGTTTGCACTGTTTGGTTTAACCATCTGTAGTCAACAGGCTCTTCATCTAAACAATCATCTTAGCACCACCTGTGTGAAATCATTTGAGTCAGGGGCTACTCCGGATGCAGCACATGAAAGCTCCAAATATTGCCAATGGTTACACAAAATGTTGAATATATCTCAGTTAATCATTGACTAATTAACTGACATCCCTACCAAGATAAGATCATTATTACATAATTTATAAAGTAACTAATGATCTGTTCTGATCATTGAAATGGACCTTGTAATAGCAGAGCACTATTAATTCTGCACTTTTTGTGGAAAGTGATCACCACAAAATTTACATACATAAATTTACATTTTCTTTGTCAAGCTTCTTATCCCACTTATTTCCTGTAATTGTGTGACTGTCCCATCTTCACAAATAAATATTTCAGGATCTGCTACATATCACAAGATCTGTTAGGATAAAATGAAGAGTTCTGTATTTCTTCATCTGAGAGAGAGAAAACTGTATAATACTTCAATAATATACAGGTAACTTGTGTTTGGAAACTCCTAATCTGGTGGTTTTCCTATATATCTCCTTTTTCTAGTAGAAGTTTGCTTCTGATTTCCAGGTAGTATTTTTGGACCATCTCATTCAGTAAGCTCACAGTTTCACTAGTTTTAGTAGGAATACTTTAACCAGGATATAAGTTTGTTAAGAAAGACCTGTATAATGGTAAGTGGCAATACCTAAATTAGACACCTTTAACACTTTGACAGGTTGTTATCCCCATTTCCAAAACACAGAGTGAAACACACGTTTTAAATAAAGTTTCAATAGCACAACCTGCAGGAATACAGTTGACATAGTGGCATAACCATATGTGGTAATTTTCAGTGCAAATTAGAGCACTGGTTTTGGCCTGGCTTTGACAAGTATAACTGAACTCTAAAATGCCAAGCCATAAATATCCATCAGCCCTATTAATGCTATCCTGTGTGGTGGGTTGACCACCACAGCTGTTTGGTAACTTGCCCCTCAGCAGGATGGTGGAGAGAATTGGAAGAGTTAAACCTGAAAACTTTTGAGTGTAGATAAAGACAGTTTAATAAGTGAAATAAAGCTGCACATATAAGCAAAGCAAAACAAAGAATTTATTAATTATTTCTCATCTCCAGGCAGTCTTATTCCCATACCCTTACTTTAGACCAGTTTGAGCCAAGGTCCAGACGCAGTCTTTGAAATATATCATTAAAAGTCAAGATACACATGGCTGCTGACAAATTCCTGAAGACTTGATACTTCCACAGAAGCATGTATAAAGGTTACTTGTGAAGACAAAACCCATAACTATATCTCTCCTTCCTGATCCTTTCCCTGAGATTTTTTTGCTGAGCCCGATATCATATGGTATAGGATGTCAGGTTGTCCCTTTGGCCATTCATATAAGCTGTCCTGGTTGTGAGGATTCCTAAAACCTTGTGTTCTCCCAGCTTCCTCGCTGTAAGGAAGGGTGGGAAAAGAAAAAATGCTTGTGCTAAGAAAGCACTGTTCAGCAGTTGCCAAAATATTAGTGCTTTATCAGCACTGGTTTAGTAAAAAATCCAGAACACAGCACCATATGGGCTAATATGAAAACAATTAACGCCATCCCAGGCAAATCCAATCTATTCAGTTCTTGCTTTTTTTTTCTTCTTTTTTTTTTCTTTTTTTTTTCCATTTGATTTGCTTAAACCTTTTTTTTTTTTTTTTTTTTTTTTTTTTTTTTTTTTTTCATTTGATTTTTTTATACCTTTTTTTTTTTTTTTTTTTTTTTTTTTTTTCTAGTAAAAGGATACTCCACAGAAGGAAACAGAGGAGGAACAGTGTTCTCAGAAAACAGCACAGATTACTCAGGGGCATATAAAGCTAGTTCATGTACTACCAGGTTATGCACTTAACAAAGGGTCAGAAATGGGTGCTAGAACCTATTGGTTAGTAGGAATAGTACTAGAAGTCCAAAGAGGAATCAATGTTTAGCCACAAAGGTGAAGCAGACCTTCCTTAAATACAATTATGGCAAAATAAATCAGTGTTTTTATATCTGTCTTTGTTGTGTGCTATATTCTGTAAATATTGTAGATTATATATTATTTATACATAGATAATAAAATTTTTATTATCTATGCATGTATTTACTGAAATAAAAGTTTATTGTATTAATGTGTGCTTCTAATCAGTGTAACAGATACAACATGGTAAAAGAAAAATAAATATATTCTTACATAAGAAAAGAAATGTTGGTCAGGAAAACCAAATGAAATTAACTTATTTTTATATTTTTTCTTTTTTTTTTTTCTTAATAAGGACTTATGGCAGTATAGAGAAAATAAAACTTCTTTAAACTTAATAATGTTGAAGCCCTTCCGAAATTGTTAATGTGATTTCTAAGTATTCAGGAACATTAGGCATTAAAAATTGGGTTTTATGTCCTTGGGGAAAGAAATTAATAGACATAAAAGATTCTCTATCTTAATCTATATATTTATAATATGTACATAGTTCTCATCATTGCTTTTAGCATTAATGAATATTAAACAGCAGTGAAATTACAATTTGCAGAACCAGCCTTCTGGGACTTAAGTAGTCATGAATAAAGCCGAGACCTTCCTTCTCAGAAGCTCTAAGCTGCACCTTCAACAGCTGATGCACTGCTCTGGTCATATGCTGCTGCATCTGGGCACTGGCTCAGTGCCTACCCCTCCAAAGTTTGTACCTTGAGTTCCTCTCTCTCAGTCACCCATCCTTGGTCTCTGATTCTGACCCCCCTGACGGCAGGACCAGCAACCTCAGCATTCTGGCCATTTTCTCCCTTCCATAGCCCCACTATGTTTTCACCCTTTCTCAAAAGTTGTTAAGTTTGAGAAGGAAAGAAAAGAAAAAGGAAAAAGAAAAGAGAAGCAAAAAATAAAAAACAGGAAAAAGGAACAGGAACAGGAAAAAAGGAAAAGGAAAGCAAAAATGAAAATTAAAATGAAAACAAAGGAACGGGAAAAAGAAAAGAAATTGGAAAAAAGGAAAAGGAACAGGAGAAAAGGGAAAGGAAAACAAAACCAAAAGCAAAAACAAAGGAAAGGAAAAAGGAAAAAGAACAGAAAAAAGGAACAGGAAAAAAGGAAAACAAAAAGGAAAATGAAATCAAAAACAAAAATGAAATTGAAAACGAAAATGAAAATGAAAATGAAAATGAAAATGAAAATGAAAATGAAAATGAAAATGAAAACGAAAATGAAAATTAAAACAGAGGAACAGGAAAAAGGAACAGGAAAAAAGGAAAACAAAAACAAAAACAAAAAGGAAAACAAAATCAAAAACAAAAATGAAAATGAAAACGAAAACGAAAATTAAGACAAAGGAACAGGAAAAAGGAACAGGAAAAAGAACAGAAAAAAAGGAAAAGGAAAAGGGGAAAAAGGAAAAAAAAAAGAAAAGGAAAAAAAGGGAAGGGAAAGGAAAGTAGCACTTTGGATAAGCTTTTTACATTATTTCTTTTCTGACTCATTTGGATTCTGTTGTTTCCCTTCTCCTAATACAGATAATTTGAAGGCCTTCCAAGTACTAGAAATCATGGCATCTTCATAACAGACAGACAACTATAGCAAGCTGCCTTCCCCCTGGCTTGGACAAATGACTGCCAGACACTGTAGCAGATTCAACACATAAGAGTATACAGAGAATGCTGACCTGTGTAACATCACACAAGTATCATCAACCTTATGTCACCCTGACTATCCCTGGTAATTGAAACTGAAAAATGAATTTGATCCCTCCTGTTTTGATTTACACTTTTCCAGTATATAGGAATCACCCCTCTGATTTATACAAACAATGTAATTTCTGTGGTTTCTTTACACTTTCATTTTCTCTGCAGGCAATTTCAGGTAGGTGCTTTTCATTGTGCACATCCCATTGTGGTTATGGCTCATTGTCCATGTGGAGACCAGTGACAAGTGGCATCCCTCAGGGGTTGGTACTGGAGCCAATGCTGTTCAGCACCTTTATTGGCAACACGGACAGTGAGATTGAAAACATGCTCATCAGATTTGCTCATGACACCAAACTGTGTGGTGCAGGCAACATGATGGTGGGAATGGAGGCCATCCAGAGGGTTCTGAACAGTCCTGAGAGGTGCACCTGTGTGAACCTTGTGAAGTTCGACAAAGTGAAGTACAAGGTCCTAAACCCAGGCTCTGGCAATCCCAGGCACACTGACATGTTTGGTGGAAAGTGACTGAGAGCAGTCCTGCAAAGCAAGACTTGGGATGGTGGTTGATCACCCCATCAGTGAAACAGCAGTGTATATTAGTAGTGTGTGTTCACAGCACAGAAAACAAAAGAAATCCTTGCTTGCCTCCAAAGGAGTGAGGCCAAAAGTTCAAAGGTTCTGTTGTGCTCTGGTGAGACCCCATCTGGAGTACTGCGTACAGTTCTGGCGACCCCAGCATAAGAAGGACATGGAACGGTTGGAGCAAGTCCAGAGAAGGGTCAGGGAAAAGATAAGTGTGCCTTCCATAAAAACATAGGCTGGGAAAGTTGGGGCTGTTCCACCTGGAGAAGAGGAGGTTGTGTGAAAACCTCACAGCAACCTTCCAATACCTGAAGGGGGCCTACAAAGATGACATAGAGGGACTCTCCATCAGAAATTGTAGCAATAGATCAAGGTACAAATTGAAAGAGGGGAAATTTAGGTTAGATTTTAGGAAGTAATTCTTTACTTTGGGGTTGGTGAGCCACAGAAACAGGCTGCCCAGGGAGGTTATGTATGTCCCAACCCTGGAATTGTTCACAGCCACATTGGAAAAATCCTTGAGCAACCTGTTCTAGTGGGAGATGTCTCTGCTGATAACAGGGAGGAGTTGGGACTAGATGATGCTTAAGGTCCATTTCATTCCCTTAACATTCCAGCCCCTAAAGATTTTATGATTCTATGATTAATTTTGCTCCCTGTTATCAGTTTGGGAAGTACAGTTCGCCAACACTGCCAATATATGATTCCCTTTGTAAAATTGTATCTCTTTTCTTATTTGCATAGTTATCGGTTATATTAGAGAAACCCTTTGATCTTTAATTAGTCCACCTGTTAACTGCTCGAATTCACAACATTTAGTTTTACCATATTAATAAGCTGACCTAGCCAGTTAGTCAGGGTCATTTAAACAGGAGATATTATTTCTAATGGCATACACATTGAAATATTTTTTACAGTTTTAAAAGATGATATAAAAATTTATTGTATGATTTCATACCCACACTGAAATATAACACAGGTTTCTGGTGATTGTGAATCTGCCAAAATAGCCAGGGCATTATAAATTCAAATACCTCAGTAGCTTCAGGCTTTGAAAAAAAGATTGAAAGTGTTTTAACCACCTCATCCACTACTCTACCAATTTTATTTCAGAAATAAGGAATATTCTTGCTCAGTTACATGACAAAAATTAATTTTTTTGACCTTGATTCTGCTTAAAATTTAGTTTAAATTATTTATATTTGTGAGTGCAGAGTGAATCACATTATCAATTTTCATGGTTATAGCATGTTAACTGCTTCTGGAGACGTCAGGTCGAAAGAAAACATACATCTTTGTTTATAAAATTGTGGTTTCTTTGTAGAGACACTTGCTGTAAGTAAGGGGTAATAAACATTTGAGAAATCAAGTGCTGCTTGCTTACGTGAATTTTTTTTGCTCAGAAATGTTTACAGAACTTGACTGATCTAAGTGGGAGAAGGGTTTGGAATATCTGATTAATTTTTTGGTTTAGAAAAACAAATTATCTACTACATATAACTCAATTATCTTAGAAAAATCAAGGTCACAATACTTATGGTAGTGACTGTTATGGTCAGTACTCTCTGCCTTGCCTTAAATGTTATATTACATCCAAATCTTAGACTGTGAAAGGATCCAAAATAACTGATTATAGAGATTTATAAATAAACTTCCAGTTATTTATCCATCTAGTTATTTTATCTAGTTCTATTTCTGGCCTAGACCTGTTTAATTATTTCGAGAACTATTTTACCAATAGTTATCCTACATATCGTCTCTATAGACAAAAAAGACATAGATAACTGAATATAAATAAATATCCATATCTATCTATAGCTATGTCATCTATATCTATTTATCTACATCTATATATCTATATCTATCTATCTATATACCTATATATCTCTATATATGAAGTCTACCCTATAAGAAGAAGAATGCTACTTCTAGTTATCTGATTCAAATGTAAGGATATGGGTCTGTTCCTTAACAAAGGTATTCCCTTCATATTTATTGACTCATAATTTCAGAAACACTGTTTTAAAAGAAAATTAGAACTTTTGAACAGATCATGTGTCAACATATTTTTACAACTGTACTCTGTTGCTGTATGTTACCATCTAGTTTTGTAGTGACGTGAGTTCTAAGATTTACTGCAAATATCTGAAGTAAATATACTATTAAAATGTAGATGTTAAATGCATTTGAAGGTAACATATACCGCCATCTGTCATTATTCATGCATTTCCTCAGTTTTGTAAATGAAGCATAGTTTCCTACTGCTGCTAATAGCTTCCATTTAGTGACTGACAAGACAAAGCTGCTACTGGATGTAGAAAAAAATGCAGAAAGTGATGTTGTCAGTGCCCCAGAGGTAAATAAATACTGCCTTTTCCATGATCTGACCTTTAGGCTGATTATGGGTATGGTTATCTTTGCCAGAAGCGCACAAGATAGATTAAACCAAGCAGTCTTTCTAATACTGATTAATCCTGATGGAAGTAGGTTTGTTTAGTCCTAGGGAATGCAGCAAAAATATTGGCCTTATCATCTGAGCAATTTTTGAAGTTATCTTTGATGTGAGCTAGGAAGTGCTTGTGGTTTGACTGGTCACAGTGTGGGAAATGCCACTTTTGTTGATATTTTAAATTGGCTCTTGCTTTCAGGTTTGTACATAATCCTTGTCATGGGGGTTTTGAATGATATACCCAGAGAACTAAAAAAAGT
Source organism: Sitta europaea (assembly GCA_013400255.1). Taxonomy (NCBI): domain Eukaryota; kingdom Metazoa; phylum Chordata; class Aves; order Passeriformes; family Sittidae; genus Sitta; species Sitta europaea. The sequence goes on along the minus strand of VXBS01004010.1, from coordinate 55,145 downwards.
GTTGGAAGTCTCAGATTTTGATTTTTTTTTTTTTAAGGACTGGCTGCCAGACTTAACTTGTCTTTAATCAAAGCTCTTCCTTTAATTGAAGATGGGTTGCAAGATGCCTGGCAGTTTCACAAAATACAGTAAAACTGATTCTGTGCCAAGCAGACCCTGAACAATGCAGTAAAAAACCCTCCCACCCTCATCTTCCCATGTCTGTGACTGAATGATGGAACTGCTGAGGTTAGGTTATGATTGAACTGGGGAAAAAGCATTATCTCTCAAGAATATGTAAATAAACAATTTGTGAGACTGTCTAAAGAGGACTGTATCTTTTTCATATGGATCCTGTGCTCCCCAAAGAGACACAAACAGCATGAATGGAATATTACTAAAGGGAGTAAAGCATGGGGGGAGTGGGACAGGAAGAAACAGCTAGAGCTGCTGGTGAAGAAGCACAAAGTCTAAGGAAGGATGGCCAGAAGAGGCGAGTCATCTCCAGGAGGAGCAGCAGCAAGAGCAACAAGTGTACTGTGTCAGCAGCAGCTGGGAAGTCAGGCTGGGGACAAGACAGATCTGAATGGCAGGGGATTAGAGTTGTCAGGTGGATGGACAAGTGGATGAAATGACAAGTTGTCTGCCACCCAGGCTGATCAAAGGCAGCATTGTGATGGAATGCAAGCCATATGGCCAAATTGTATTCTTGTTTTGTCAGTACTTGCACACATACAGCTCTACTGACAGGTGCCATATGAAGGTAATGAAGCAGGGCACTGCTGGCCCCACACACATCTCGTCAATGTGATTAGCAGTGCTCCTTGGGATTACATACCCATACAGACTTAGGTGTTTTGTAGTAAAAACAAGCTTGTCGCCTAGGTTCTTTCTTGATTCCCCCATCTCTTGTTGAAATTCTGTGACAATGTTTTATTGACACAACAGAATCTTGAATGCCTCTGTGCTCTTCTTTACCCCTTACCCTTTCTCTCTCTGCCCTATACTGCCATGATATTTTCAGTTCTCCATTGGGCAATTCTATCTTCTGCTCTACTTTTATCTCCTATGTCTTATTAAGACATATTTGTAGTCTTTTCAAACACACATTTGCCAACTTGTGAAAGGGATCAAAAAAGGCAGTAAATTTTTCTGAAAACTGGCCTGCTCAACCATCTTCATTTGGCCCCCTATACCTGTAGTATTTAAAATGCTGTTAGATCTGTGGGTTTTTTCAAGTAGGGATTGACACATGTATGCATCTAAGAAAGTAGTAAGTTCTGACATAGAAGAGATACTAACTGGGACTGCCTCAGACACTGAAAGGGATGAGCAAATGGAGATCTCTCTGCAGAGCTAAACGTGATTACAGTACATGACTAAGTCTGAAGAAGGTAGGTTTGGACTAAATGAAACAGAGAAGGCATTTTTAAGTTCTAGAGAAGGTAAGAAACCAGTGCTGCCTGATAATTTTTCTCTGAGCTAGTTAGAAGTGATGGACCCTGAAGAGAAGGAAATTCACTATAACTGGGACATGGACAAGCCAGGAAACAACTGGTAGCCCAACCAAGACCACCACTGTGAATAAAAATTCTGACAGAAATGGTACACAATTCTAAGGAAAAATAGTTTTTAATTTGAATTCAAGTTTATTTATATTGAAAACTTGATTACATGAGTTGGACACATTCATTCAGAATACATAAACTTATCCTGTATGATCACTTGAAACATCTGTAATTTGAAGGATTTTGTATTTGTACAAATTTTAAATTAGAAAAACATGGCCAAGAAATATTCACTAAGAAGATTGCTGAATAAAAAATAAATACAGGGAAGTTGCAGTCTGTTTTATAAATCATTCATTAGAGAAAAATGTAGCAATATTTTTCTATTGTGAATTGTTTCCTAGAATCCAATTAGAGTGGCTTATAATGCGTGATGATGCTTTAAAAGGCCAGTTAACAGTGCTCTAGAGGGTAGGCTATTCATAAGCACAATAGCTCATGTCCCAAAAGCTCTAAAATATTCTCTTGTCTATAACTTTCAAAGATTTCTGTTCAAAATGTGATCCTGTGTGCAGCTGGACTAGGGATTTAAGCAAAATGGATTATAGTGATCGAGTACTTTCTTGATACTGCTGTACATGTCAGCTGTTGTGTGCAATTTGCACACAACACAGGTTTCCTGCTTCATATTCTGAAAACTGGGGGGGGTAGAAGGGTTGGGGATTTGTTTTATTTTCTCTGGGGTTTTTTGTTAGGTTTTGCTTTATTTTTGGGTTTGGGGTTTTTTTTGTTGTTTTTGTTTGTTCGTTTGGGGCCTTTTTGTGTTTTTTTTCTTTTGTTTTTTTTCTTGGTGTGTTGATTTTTGGCTTATTTTTTTTCCTGCACTGCTTGCAGCAGACCCATCCTTGGGCATTTGTCTGAGGATCTTTGCTACAGAGATGACTTTTTTCCCCCTTTGTTGCATTCCTGTCATCCTCAGCCCTGAAGAAAGAAAAAAAAAAATCAGGAAAAACACTAACAGGACTTCAACTTCAGCAAATAAGTCAAAGAATGACAAATGCCTTATGACAACTAAGATGTTCCTGTTTTAAAGAACACAGTAGCTATACTTCAGGCATGAAGACTTGGCAGGAAATTCAACATTTGGAAACCCACTGAAGACAGAGTAGTTTTTGGTTTCAAAAAATAATTTCAGTAAAAAAAGAAACAATCTTTTTTATTTGCAAAAACGTTTTAAAGGATTGCTTTGTTCTTTGTGTCATCTATAGCATACAAAAGAAAAAAAAAGTATTGTTTTGTTAATCTGTTCCAGGTTATCTCATCTTTAAACACAAGGTGAAAAGGCTTCTCACTCATACCTGATACTCACTGATATTCAACTGTTCTTTTGAATCGCATTAACAGAATGTGGACTATGATGAATGTGGAGAGTAGCAGTCCATATGCTATATGCTACAGCAGAATGTAGCAGCCAGATGTGATGTGAGACAACAACAAAGCATTCTTAAAAGGAAAGCTTTCAAAATTACAACAGTCTTTCTAGTAGTTGAATTCTGAAAATAGAGAAATATTTTTTTCAAGTAGGTATACGGTGGGAAATATGTATGTGAGTATTTACAAACAGGCTGATTTTGAAGATTCATCGTGGGAAGAATAATTTTAATTTTTTGATGTGTGTGGAATTGTACAACTGACTTTAAGCTTCATTTTATAATAGTGATAATACATGTGGGACTTGTTATGGGGCCAAAAGTGTTACCTGAACAAAAGTGTAGTGTAACAAAAAGTAAGATAAGTCCATTCTAAAGGGCTGCATGTTTAAAAGTACTCAGCTTCTTGTTATTCATCCTATGTATATAAAAATTAGGTATTTGCAATAATACTACATTGACATTTAAATAATGAAGGACAGATATGTGGTGTATATATACTATATATTTATAGCTTCCAAACAATCTGAATGTTTTAATAACTCTTTGCTTCAGGTGCATTTTATCTTTACAGAATATTGTAAAGTCTTAAAAGACTTTTTTATCTGAATAGACATTAAAAGAAAAAAAAAAAAGAAAAGAAAAAGCTGATTGTCAATTATAGGAAGTTTACTATAATTTAGTGAATTAGGCAAATTCACCTGAAATGTTTCTTGGAAGAGTGAATATTCTCAATCAAGCTTAGTGACATATTTCAGTATGAAAGAGATTTAAAAAGCAGATAGGGGATAAAAAGAAACACTAAAAAGAAAATTTTCAAGAAAAAAAAAGAGGAAATATAGAGAGGAAGATAGTTATCAACCATACACACTAATTGCGCTGTATTAACCATCAATAATGGTTTGTCAATCCTTAATGCAAAGTGACAGAGAAACTGAAATAAAACATATGTTTGTGATTGCCTGAGTTCTTATTGATAATAAAAAGAGGACAGTGTGATATTTAACATGAAGTTGGAAACTACAGGGAGTAAACAAAGTTTATTTAAGTTTCATAAACTCAAAGTGACACCTTTGTGTGGCCATGATGGGCTTCAACTAAGTCAGTGGCAGCTTCGGCTGAAGCTCCTCTATGGCAAGGATGCTTTCAGAAACAGAAAGGAATGGCTCTCAGCATCATCAGCAGTCACCAGCCATGGGTGAGCTGGAGTGAATGTTAGTCACTAAAGTCAAAAGTCAGAAGATTATTTTTGCAAAACCTAGAAGAAAAAAAATCTGCCTGAGCATCTACCCCACTTATCTATTCAACAGGGAAATCAGCCGAAAGACATTCCTTCTGCAGTCAGACTGCATGGAAAGAAGTATAAACCAATATAAATTAAAGCAGGTTATAATCCTCATTGTATTATTATTATTAATATAGCTATCACTATGACATTTACTACCACAAATTATTATAATAAAATTCTGTACTTAGGGATTTATTTCATTTTCACATTTCTGGAGGCTGAAATAGTTAAATGAAGTAGGAAGACTGCGAGGTAATCAAAAACAAGCAATTAAGAGACAGTAGACAGAAGTAAAATTTAAGTATTCCTGAATCCATGGCAAAACAAAGTATTAAAATTGTTAAAGGTGTGAATAGCAGAATGTTATCTTTAAAGGACTTTAATCCCTAAATTGTCAAATCATGGAACTGAATCTGAGTAAAATTTCCAATACTGATGACAGCAATAATCTTTGTTGATTATGTTTCAATTACATCAAAGTGTGTGTGTTGATCATTCATAGTACAAGTTCGTAAGTCTTTTTCACTTCTATTATTCCATTTTTTCCAAGAGGTACTCAGCTTCTATCTCTCTGATTTCCCATTAGATTTTCTTTATGTCAGCTTCTCTTACTGGCTGATGCTTGTTTTAATACTTAATTTTTAAGAAATTCTCCTTGAAAAATAGAGCATAAAAATATCTGTCACTGCTCTTGAGGTCATGAGATCACACAGCCTTTATACAAGACAAAGATTATGCAGTTTCCAGGAAAATGAAGAGGAGTAATGATCATGAAATATGTGCTTCTGAGTACCCATTTTTGAGGCTCATCATTCACCTCAGGGAGAGTATTTTTCATTTGCCATCTCCTTGCAGTCAAACTCTCTGAATAAGTCCATCTACATTATTTACATAATAAAAAGTAAGCAAACTAACAAACTTAAAGGGTTTTCAGGAGGACTGTAGAAAAAAAAAATAATCTTTACAGTTGCATTATTCCAAAACTACTTCAAAATATTGTAAGACTTTATACTTGTACTTTTTTATCTGCTTCATTCTCTACCAGACTCTTTTGCTAATTTTGACATCTTAAAATCCAAGCTGGTGATCTAATTACTTCATACATAGTGTATCAAGTTTCCTTTGCTTATTTTATTCATACAGTCAACAACATTGCCCCAGTAAAAAAATCTTGGTGGAAGCAAGATGGATTTGTGTGACATAGGTGTATCAATACCTTGAAAAGAGAAAAAGAGATTGAGAATCATATTTGTAGGAATAAATTGGCTTCTGCTGCTGAAAAGCTGGTAGATATTTCCCCTTTATTTCTGACACTCGGCTAGACATTAAAATAAAAAATAATGAGCACATTTTCAGTTAAAATTTGAACAAAAATTTTAAGAGGAAGTGAGAAATACTAATGTGAGACTGCTTAGAATAGCCTAACTGAAAAGGAAAAAAAAAAAGTTCCTCAAAGCTTAGAGAGAAAAGGAGAATATAGGAAGGATGATAAATATCTATATAGACATCATGCATACATTTTCCCTGCTCACCATTATAGGGAAAAAAAAATGTCTTGTGACAGAGCAAAGAAAAGGCATTGACAGCAGAAAAATAAGAAAGAAAACCATGTTGGGAGACAGGTACAATCCCTCCCAGAATGGCACACAGCAGTGATAATGTGCTTGGACTCAAATATCAGTGAAGCCTGAAAACCATTTGTAATGGGGCTACAGACAAAGTACAGCTTCATCATCCATACTGAACTACTACCTAGCTAAAATTTATGAAAACCCTCTTGCAAAATGTGTAAATGCATGGATCATTCATGTGCTGAATAAAGTTGTAAATTTTGACACCATGATGCACTAGATATTGCCAAAAGGACTTATTTGGGTTTTAAAATACTCTTGCTCACGGATCAATGTTTGTTTCTGAGTAAAAGTTATTGCTTTGCATATTCACTCTGAGCATAGGCAGAAAGAGCATTCAGGAGTTAGTAATGGTCAGCATCATCCCACAGAGTGCTCTTGCATGAATTTTATCAAAATAACAAAATGGCAAGGAATCATTAAACCATGCTCTATGCCTGTGCATAGATACTGCTGCCATTGGTAGTTCCTGGATGTCAAGGGCTTCTGGTTACCAGCCCCTCTAATTTCCAAGCTCCTTCCAAGATTTCTGTAACATGAAAATAAATACTGATTTTCCTGTTATTGATTTTCCTGTTATTAGTCCAAATAGGAGGTAGTGTGATGTTGTGACATTCTGTACATCACCTGCTAAATGAGATTTGTAAAACAAAATAATTTGTGAACAGGCCTGAACTTGCTGTCCTTATTAATGTCTATGAATTTACTGATTGATCTCATATGCTTTCTTGCCTTCTAAATATCAGAAAAAGGAACGTTTCTGTTCTGAAACACTCACTTTTGATGCAATTTTTGTTCAGTAAAGTTAATTATTCCACTATCAATACTGCTTCTCATCAGGCTGCCCACAAGTCATGCCTGCTGCTCACTATTCGTCTGATGTTTTTCTTAATTTTATTTTTATAAATAATCAGACTCTTTCTAATGTGAACTTTTTTAATAAGCTTAAGGACTATAAGAAATGTCATTTGGTTCAGAAATATCTGTCTCTTAATTTTTGTTCAGTTTTCTCAGTGTTCCCTGCTGTCTTTGGCAAAAGCTGTTAACTATTCCCAGAGCTGCGCTGACATTGCCAATGATGGTAGCATAAAACTCCAACATGGAAATAAAAACAACATGATTCTCCCTGTGTTTTATTTCAGTTGGAAATCAGGGAGATAGTAGCAGGGTAGGAAATCAATGAATGCCAAATGGAGGAAAACAATGGGACTCAGGGGGGAAATATTTTGCAGTTTAATTGTAGACATTAGGACTGAAGAGATTAAAACCATTAGGTACTGAAGAACTGAAATCTGTGGGAGTAAAGGGCAATCAGCAACTCCCTGAGCTATTCACCATTTCTTGTAATAAGACCACAAAACTGTGCTGATGCTTTAGGCTGACCTCTCGTGCTCTGGGATAAGGCAGCTCTCCTAATGCTGCAGAATAAATTGAAGTAACTGTAGTTGCAGTCTCAAGATTTCTTAAAGCAATCACTTATTTTGCAGAGAAATACACTACTAATAATTTAGGATTAAGAGCAATATATGCTGAATTTTTCTCTCGTTGGTCTTTTTCATATTTTTATTTCAGAAATACATCATGTTTCTCCTTTAAACCCTCTGATGGTCAGTACAATGGATTTATTTACAATCTCCTTGCAATAGAGAACAAGCTAAAGATGGAAGACAGCCATCATTTTTCTAGTAAAAGAATATACAATATAACAGTTAAAAATTTTTTACTTTTCAGTTTCTTCAAAATTCAATTGAGTTTTTAAATTATAATGAATTAAGACCAATTCAGATAACCTTGACCAAACAACATAGGGATTTAAAGACTGAATAAAAAAATAACACATGTTCTACTAAAAGTTTCACTAAAAAGAACATAAACATAAGTTATTCACCAGTGATGCTTGAAAATGTTCAGCAGTGATGGCTTTAGCTATCACTCCTAATTGTCTCCCAGAAATGTCTGAGACAGAACTCCTGCCTGCCTTCTTAGGTCCTGACAGAAAGTCCAGGTACTTTTTTTCTCTATTTGTTGTAAAGTGTTCAGGAATAATGGAACAGTAGAATATAGTCTGACAAAACTGAACATCACAGGTAATTTAAAATATTTTCCTTGATGAACAAAGAGGGATGTTCTACTGGTAACATTGAAAGGAAATAATAAAAAGACTAAACCAGAAAAAAGTATTTTATAATTAGTTGTAGCTGAAAAGATTCTGCAGCAGAAAGAACAATTATTTGATTTATATTTCTTTCTTAAATAAAATAGATTATTTTCAGATGTAAAACCAAAATTACACACATAGAATCTGCCTGTTATTATAGTGTAATGGGGTAACAGGGAATAAAGACCTCTGGTGCATATAGTACCAAATATTTACTAATAATCCCTTTAATTTTTACAAAATAAAAGGAAGTTGCTGCATATGATTGAACTAAGGTTATTTCTATCTACTATGATACAGTCTTTATGAGACAATTTTGGCTAATTTTTAGAGTGCAGAGATACCATCCAGGATCTGCATCTACATTTTTTCTTTCTGAATGTTGGCTCTTTGAAGAAAATAAAGTGAAATTATTAACAATTTTGATATTTAGACCCATTATGGTTGGTTATTGGAACTTCTTGAAGAATTTTCCTTTTTTTAATAATAAAATATATGGTTCCAAATATTTTCTAAGGTATAGAAGTTACACTAACTAGTACAATTTTTAAAGCATGACTACATAAGCAGAAGCAGTGTTGCGTTAAAATTGAAAACAAAATATGCATGATACAGAAGAAATTTTTCCACTGTTTGATGTTTTTGTCACAAGACAAGTGCTCCTTTACATGTGTTTTTAGTGTTTTTTCTTTAGTTACAGTGCATGTTGCCTGCAGGCTGTACAACAATGCACCTAATAGTGGTGAATATGTACTGACCATATGAGTTCTCTAAGAACACTGAGATTGAGAGACAGAATAATCAAGAAAAAGGAACCCCAGAAGAATCAAGTGAGTTTTTATGCCTGAGTTTGACACTGACTTTCCAGAGACTTGTCCATACTTCAGCTTCCTTGTGTAAAAGACAAAAGAAATGATGTGGCCCACCAGAGTCCAGACTAGCTCTTGTCACACCAGCGCCGTGCCAGGTGTGGGGAACAGCCGTGGTTTGGGGTTTTACCAACAGCTGAACCTTTAGAGCTGCTTGCTCCACAGTGCAGGGTCTGCCAGCCACATCAGGGGTCAGGTTAAGGAGAAAGAGGAGGCTCTCTGTAGGAGGTTCCATCAGGAGATGTTCATTGGAGCTGAAGGGGTCACAACAGGAGAGCCCTGAGCCCTGCTGGGCACAGGTTTAAAAACTGTGGCAATTCTGGGGGTGGGTACAAACCATAAACCAGTGGGGAAGCATCAGGGAAGGGGTGAGGAGGGTCAGGGCACTGTCCTGAGGCCAATGACAGAAGGTGGGGGCAGAACAGGGCACATGTCCCAGTGGGGTGTCGAGGATAGGGAGCCCCCAGGAACGCCTGGGGGGACACTGGAAGGATTGGCTCAAGGGAGGAGTGACATGGAAGGGACCAGGACAAGGAGCAGGGTAACAGTGATTGATAGGGAAGGGACAAGAACTAAAGCAGAGGATAACCATCACAAACAGGGTAGTTTAGGGGAGGATAAAGCTTTCAGGGGTAAACCAATTTGTACACATGGGGTACACATGGGGGAACACCAGAACAAACCGTCAATAATAAACCAATAGAATGAAAAAATATGAAATGTAATAAAGAAATAGTAATTAATCAATGCTGTAATATTACAGTACTGCACATAATGCTGAAATATTTTGATCTGAATTTGATAATGCATATTCAAATACTTGAAACATATTTGTAAATACAGAGACATTTATAGTGAATGGGGTGACATCAGACTAGGGACTGGTCATCAGAGAGGTTCCACAGGGCTCCAATCTTAGCCCCATGCTCCTCAATATCTTCATGAAAGACTGGAATGGATACTAAGTGAGTTTGCTGGAAATACTAAATCTAGCATATACAGAGACCCTGAAAAGAGACCTTAGCAAATCAAAGGACTGGGAAATCACCAACTATACAAAGTTTAACAGGGGAAAATAGTGAATTCTGTAGGACTGGACAGTCCTGGTCTTGTGTACAGACTGTGGAATGAGACGTTGGAGAGCAGTACTGTGGAAAGAGACCTGAAGGCTCTGGTCAATGGGAAGCTGAACATGAGCCAGCAGGGTCCTGGCAGCCAGGAGGGCCAACCCTGTCCTGGGGTGCCTCAGGCACAGCATCACCAGCCAGGCAAGGGAGGGGATTGTCCCACTCTGCTCTGAGCTGGGGTCGCCTCACGTCAAGTGCTGGGTGATGGTTTGAGTGCCACAATGTAAAAAAACCATTGAACTATTAAAGAGCATCCAAAGGAGAACAATGAAAATGGTGAAGGTTGTGGAGGGAAAGCCATACAAGGAGCTGCTGAGGTCACTTGGTCTGTTCAGCCTGGAAAAGAGGAGACTGAGGACAGACCTCATGACACTCTTCAACAATCTCGTGAAGGGAAGAGATGGGGCAGGTACAGATCTCTTCACTCTCATGACCAGTGAAAGGACTTGAGGAAATCACATTAACTGAGTTGGGGGGGAAATTTTGTTATCTATTAGGAGAAGATTTTTCTCCCAAGAGGTGGTCAGGCACAGAACAGTGCTTNTATTGTTGTTCTGTTTTTGCCTTGTTAAACATAAGTAAAGAACTGTTATCCATATCCTCACAACTTTGTCTGAGAGCCCCTTAATTCTAAAATTAGAACAATTCGGATAGAGGCTTCATTTCAAAAGAGAGTCCTGTTTGTCCTTAGCGATACCTGTCTTCTAAACTAAGACAGGTGTCCTGCCCAGGGCTAGGAGTTGGACTTGATGATGCTTGTGGGTTCCTTCAAATTTCCAACAGCATATTTTATAATTATAAACAGAAATAAAACCAGTTAACACACTTCAGATAGAGAGCACAATCCTGAGAATCAACTATGTGTATAATCTGACATGGAAATGTAAAATCTGGTAGTTCAAGGGAGGTAGACTGGTATCATTGGATTTGTAATCTTGAATTTTAATATGTGAGAAATCCACACAGTTAAACAGATAAAAGACTATCCATGTACCCATGACAATTCTTATAGGAATTACTCTAAATTTTATTTTTTCAGTCAGTCTTCATGGTGTAATAGTAATTGACTTGTAAGCAAATATATATAGACACAGAAAACAGGATCAATTATATTTATGTCACACTTGAAACTGATATTTATGAAGTTATGTTCTAAAATATTTCAAGTGATGGCAGTTCCAGCTGTCCATTTAACCTTTCTGTTAGACCTCCTTTTTTTCTCCCCAAAAAACCATCCCTCTCTCCCTTGATATTTAATGTTATTATTCCTTCTCCTTCACAATATCTTTTACATAGTTAAAGGCCATCAGCATGTTTCTAAATCTAATAAACCTATTTTCTTCAACTTTACACATAGTTGTGTTTCCAAGATCTATTTCCACACTTGTTACTGTTTCATGGGCTATCATAAATTGAATCAAACTAAGATGCTTAAAGCTGGACTTAATATTCCAGGTGAGATATTACTACCACTTAGAAGAAGAAATTGTGACTTCAGGGTTTTTTTGCAGGTAATAACACACTTCTTATCTCATTAACTTAAATGAGTTTTTATCATTAGTGTGATATTTTTGATTAATATACGCTGTGACTGTAATTCTGTTCACCACCCTTTTAGCAGTTTCTGCACTGCTGCTGCCCAGACAGGTTTCTACACCCTGCGGTTGTGCAGCCACTTACATCTAATTGTGTGTAAAACTTTGTGGGTTTTGTTACTGGATTGCATCCTAATTTCCCACACCATTTCTCATATTTTCCAAGTTTATTTAGATATATACTTCTTTTCTCCAGTATTTTTGGACCTTGACAAAATTTAACGTTTTTTATTATTTTAATTATTAGAATATCAGACTTACAAAACCTTGTATGATATATTCTAGCTTAAGAGAGTGCTGCTCTCTGGAAAACACTCTTGCCAGTTAGGTGTTCATATCATAATAGTTTAATTTTTCTAGATTTCTTGTGAGAATCCCAGAAAAGTGGCAAAAGCTTGCTGCAATGAAGATATGTGATATCTAACATGTCCTTTCTATTCACAAAGTCTATTACTCTGTTATAGATGGAAATTAATTTGATTTAATGTGGTCTAGTCTTTGAAAATTCATGTTGGCTGTTACTCTTCCTTTTATCTACCAGGTAGATAAATTTATTTTAGTATGTGTATCCTACTATTTCTCTAGGATCTGGTGAAACTCTGGATAAGAACCAATAGTTGCATTTGTGTTACAATCCAGTTGTTGAAGTTCTTAAAAATGCCTCTGTCTAAATTAAGGTGCAAACGAGACCATATGCCAGTGACAATAGTATACATTTTGTTTGATAGTAAAAATGAGAGGGAGAGAAGGAGAGAAGGAGAGAGGAGAGAAAAATCAAGAGAACAAAATAGAAAAGGGGGGAACAACAGAAAGAGAGTGACAGAGATGGAATAACGAAAATTCTGTGCATCCCAATGATGTTCTATTGAACCTCTCCAGCTGGTCTTCTTGGTGGTGAAGGTCCCCCCATAAAGCACAGAATCTGATGGGTTAATATATACTCAGGCCAGGTAGGAAAATCCAGAGATCTCCCTGGGCAGGGGGAGTTTGCCATTGTCTCTTACAGCAGACTCTGGGCTTGTTGCATCGTATGCAGTCTTGTGGTGCAAGGCTTCAGGAGTGACTCGGGGGAGCACTTTGGGGGGGTCTTTGATGGATAATGACACCCCCTCAGCTGACTCTCACATGAATGTACTGTGCCTTCCCAGGGTCAAGTAGTTTGGGTCTGTTTGTGTAAGGGAGGATGGGTCACGGTCTCTAACCAGAGTTTACACTTCAAGCCTCCTCCCATCCACACCATCCCCCCCAATTTCAGGTAGGGATTCTCTGTAAACCTGGCTTCTGGGGGGTTGTGGTCTCCCCCACCCCAAACTCAGCCAGGGAAAAATATCTGCTGAGTTTGGCTTTCTTGTGGATGAATTCTTCTTCTTCAGCTTTGTTTTCTCTTGGGACTGAGGTAATTAAAGAATGGGTTTTCACTTTATCTAATTTTAGTGGTTTAACTTACAGCTCAAAGTCCCAGTCAGATATTTTCAGGGAGACATCTTTGGTTACACAGTTTTTGTTACAATCAGCAAAACTTTATATCAGTGTTTGAGGTATGAACTGTTTCAGTCTCTGACAACTTGCAGCCCAGAAAACCAACTATATCATGGGCTGCATTAAAAGCAGTGTGGCAGCAGGTCGAAGGAGGTGATTCTGCCCTTCTGCTTTGCTGCCATGAGATCCCACCCGGAGTAATGAATCCACCTCTGAGGCTCTGAGCACTAAAAAAATGGACCTGCTGGAGCAGCAGGTTCAGAGGAAAGCCAGAAAAGTGACTAGAGGGATGGGAAATCTCTTCTAAGAAGAGTGATTGCCTATGACATAGGAATTGGAGCTAGATGATCTTTAAGGTCTGAAACCATTCAATGATTCAGTGTTTCTATGACTGATATTAACATGATTGGTCTATACTTTTCTGAGTCCTCGTTTTGTCTTATTTGTAAAGACAATTTGTCTTTGTGTTTTTCCAGCCCTCCATAATTTCTTCAGTACCTACTTCTGGCAATTTAAAGATTTCTTTAACAACATATCTTAGCATAAGTGCTTCATCAGTTTTCACTAATTTTAAAGGGAAGTAACATATGTAAATATGTCTAATATTTCCATTCTTTGTTGTAATTGGAATTCCTATTCTTCTGCAGAAGATGTCAGCGACTTTTTTAATGAAGACAGAAGTGAAAAAAGTATCAAATTGCTTCCCTTCCCAAAGTCATTGCTTGATACTTTGTAGTTCGCTTTTTCCTTTGCACAGCAGTAAGAGATTTGCTTTCCTGGCCTTCCTCTTATAATGAGGATAGAATTATTACTTTGTTTACATATTTGAAAATGTTAAAGGTGTCATCAATTAGCAATACCCAACACAATGTTGGATTTTCAAAGCTGCCGTGCAAGTCATTATGTGTTTCTGATATAAAAGTAACATTAGAAGAGAAAGAAATGTAAAGTGCCATTTAAAAATCAAGGCAACTTGACAAGTAATTCCTTTATCTAAAGGTTCCAATGGTATCAGAATACCTGTATAACTGTATAGAGAATTAATATGACAGTAGCAGAGGGAAACACCACATTCCTTCACAACTTGTGCCTGTAAAGGCCTCCTGGAAAACCTGCAGGTGGCCCATACCTGGATGTCTGCTGATGTGCCATATGTTTATTGTTACAATAATGATACACTTCCACTGGCTGGCACCTGTGGGCAAACATGTTCTTGAAAGCCATCCCCATCTCCACCTTGCACCTTGTTTCCATATTGATTGTTTGCACTGACAGGAAATCCAGTTCAGAAGGAAGTTTTGAAACTCCTTAATACAGAATGTAGCAGTGCTCTTCTGAGCGTGCATGTGAAAACAAATACAGTGGGCAGTGAATTAATAACATAGATCTATTTTACTTTAAAAGTGATTACAAACAGAGGAAACAGCATGAGAGGTAGTGTGCAGTATGGCATGAAGCTGAAATTAAATGTTTTTGCTGCAGGAATTATTAGTCTAGTGTGTGAGGTGACCACTAATAACTGGTGTTGCTGTTGCTAGGAGCTATCAAAAGAAATGTCACTCTTCACAGCAAGTGATGAAATTTGACATATGGCATCAAAGGATCATTAAAACTACACCTGCTGCAGAGGAGGTTGTGCCTTTTGAGAGACTTTCAAGCAGAAAAGGTTATTCCAAGAATGTTAAAGGGTATGCCTTATTTTCTTTATTTCTTAGTTGGTAATTAAGAAGCAGTAAAAATAGGAAAAACAGCCAGAGAAAGGATATAAAGGAAGATCCTGCCTTTTTGATTTTTTTTATTATCATTGATTTTTAATGTTTTATGGAGTAAAAGTAAGAAACTACCAAGATAATTTCGTTCTAAAGTCTGCAATAACACAGCTGATGATAAATCATTAATACACATAGCCTGAAAAGTTCACAATCTTTTCTCAAAGTTCAGTTCTGCATTCTACAGCTATTGCCTTAATGAAACTTCTCTATTAATTTTGATAGTATTTTAAAGTGTGAACATTGAAGATTTTGGTCAGAAGCCTGAAACAGTTTGATATTCAGTTCATCATGCACGCAATGAACTATGTATAAGAAAATTACTGTTGACTTCAGTAGATGTCAGCACAATTTCTGAGTCACCACCAAATTTATACTATAGAAGAACTCTATTTCATAGTAATGAAGATTTCTGTTGTAATTATATCTGTGATTTTATTCCTGAATTAGAATGGAATTTTCATATCTTTTTCTACATTTCAGCTCATACAGTTCTTACTCTTGTTTCAGATACATAAATAAACACATGAAGACCTGTTTATTGCCTGTGCAGATTTCTTGGGAGTTATTGCTAGAAATTAATGCAGATAGAGAAAGGATTCAAATAAAACTTTGCTGTAAAATTGATATCTATAAAGTTGCAATATGTCTTTACTGGGAAAACTGAAAACCAAAACAGCTTAAAAATATTAAAAAGAAAAAGAATTAATGTCTTTGTGTATTTAGTGGTTACAAAGAGCTATTACTAACTACATTGCTTCACTGAAATGGATATAGTAACAAAATTATTCACATTTTTATCTTTCTCCTCTGCATTTTCTCCATGGATTAGAGGTCTAGGATTTTCCAAACTGTATTTAATTGCTAACTCTGCCACAATCTCATAGATAGCTGTGGACAGATCATTGCCTCTGCATTTCATTGTGCCAGTTTGTAAAATAATGGTAGTGTTGCTAAAAAGGCCCTATATATTACTATTGGTGTTTCTATTTTATTCCTTTAAGCTAATGTATTTTGAATGTTTCCATGGGCAATGCTGCATTTATTGACCTTTGTTAATATATATATTCTGTAGTCACTGAGGGAAAATTCATAGTTTCATAGAATCCCAGAGTATCTCAAGCTGGAAAAGACTATAAGAGTCACCAAGTCCAACTCCCTGCTACTCTCACAAGCCCAATTCTAGATAACTGTAAAATATTTCAGTTTACTTTTAAATAATCTTAATTTTCAATTCTGACAACATATAGGAACAATCAACGCAGTATTAAGAAACTGTGCAGAGCAAGTAGATATGAAGGCTGTTGTACAATGTATCTGCTGAATCTCCTATGACTCGAGGATTCAACAAGTCTTTTGCTTCATTTATTTTTGTTGTTAAGTAATGTGGTCTATGTTTATCAAGATGATTCAAAATCATGATCCCTTACATAATATTTATATCCATAGTCCGAAAAGTTGATAATGTTGAAGCCTGTAAGAAAGTAATTGATTTGCATCATTCTGCTTTCTAACAAAGAAAACAAATTTTGATCTTTTTACATGAATTTTTTAAGTGCTGGAAATCAGATAGTGACATTAAAAAGGAGAAAAGGGAGACCTAGATCTTGGAACTCCTTCAGAGTCAGTTTTCAGTCAATCTTTGGCTAAAACAGATAAGGATTTCTATAGCAGTCTTTCTACTATGCTTTGTTCTGTTCTTCAGGAGACCAGAGAATAAGAAACAAAGTTTCTCAAATCTGAACAAGCTTATCAGAAATCCAAGGCTGATACAGATGATTTAGTTACAGTGGTGATGAAGGAAGTTTTAGGTTGATCTTTCCCTTTTGAAACAGGTAAATATGGAGCTACAGAGAGTTGTTAATCATACTCCATGAGCTAATTTACAATGAAGATGTGAACTTAAAACAACCTGCATTTCTATGATGTGACTGGAAGAGGAGTGATATGGCTGGCAAAAAGCCACAAAAGCTTTTTCAAATGGCTTAAGAGAATGTCTGTCTGGATTTGAATCCAGACGTCAGGGGAATAGTATGTTAAAAGAATATATAAAACTATAAGTGCTCCATCTATTTTACAGTATTTGCTTCAAACAGCATTATTTCAAGATCAGAATCAGCTACAGCCAAAAAAATAAATAATCTTGAGCAATTTTGTTATGATTAATAAAGGCCTAGGAACACATACTATTTTCCAGTTTAACTAAATGAAGGACAGGCCAGGAAATGTGACCAAATTAGAACAGCTCTGCTATAGATACCATACAACTCAGGTAAAGAATGAAGAATTTTAATTCCTTCAGCCTAGCAGTTCAAAAGGGTTCCATAGCAGCAAGGCCTGGTTTTTTAGTCATTGCTACTTAAAAGAGAGCCACCCAGAAAAAGTGTGTGGCAAACATGTTTCATGGTTGCTTTTTATACCAAAATTTGATGTGAACAAAAATGCAAAAGTGGGCAGAACCAGTTTAGAACTTGTCACCACTCTGCATTGGTTTTTCAACACATCTCTGGAGCTTGTAAGGATTTACTTACATTAAGGATTAAGTAAGGATTTACTGCACATGCATTCAGTGCTTTGGATAACAACTGTACCTTTGATATTAACATTATTATAAATGAAAACTTAATGCACATGTTTTTAGCTAAATTGTTCTTCTTGCCTTCCAACCAATCCTGGTCTGAGCTATAATTCTGAAAATTACCATATCAGCCCATTTTGAATGAATCCACTGTTAATGAAAAGTTCTAGACCAATAGCTCAAGAAAATTGGGTTCTACATTTGCTTTGCCAATATTCCTGGCTGTGATTCAAGGACTATTAATTTACTGATTGACAGAGAAACCTAAGTGTATGAATTCATAAATCTATTTATTAAAACTTATGGGAATGATAGTAATTCTGAAGACTATTTGTTCTTACTCTAAGTCCAGTAAGTTTACTAAAAGTGAATATCAATTTCTCCTCTTCGAGGATCATGAAATTTTAATAACTTTTTTATTAATAGTAATCAGGTTAAAGTTTAAAATTAGTTAAGTAGTTAAAACTGAAAAATATAAATCATTCAGTTGTCTCATGATCCATCCAGTATTACCAGATGTTTTTTGTTCCTTTTTATCTTCTTCCTGCTTTGAATGGTTGTTTCATCTTATTCATACCTTTTTTGCTGGTAATCTGCCTCTCACTCGACCACAAGATTATGTCCATGTGTATGTGTTTTATGCAGATTCTTTCATTCAGCTGAATCCAAATATTTGTAAAGGAAGTGTGTCATTATTTTACATTCTGAAGGACACAACATTTAAAAACCAAAACTGATATTTAAATAAGTTTCCCATACTGAAAAGATTTTATGAAAGTTGGTTTTTCAGGGTAGCTGTGATGCACAGAAATTATATACATAGAACAGTAACTTTAATCTTCTCTGATTAATGAGGGAAAGCTAAAAAATAAACACCATATTTAAATTGCAACTAAAGGGAACAAAAAAATCCTTTGGAGAATTAAGTTCAACTTTCATTGTAAGTCACTACAAAGAGAGGGACTGATTTTAAACCTAAAATACTGGTCTAATTTTCTTACCAGTATGGGCTTAGATATTCACCTGTTTTTTCGTTGTGAGGTTATTTTAAATGTAGCTTAGATTGGCGCTATCATTTTCAAACTGCTAGTTGCAATTGCTTCTGGAAGTCACTGAAAGCCTGGAAATCCAGGAGGGATAAATGCAGGAAATGGTGTGTAAAATTTTAAAATGGGTGGTAGCATTTTATTCCACACACATAAGTATTAATGTCTGCAATGGAAGTTCTTCAATAACTTTTCTCCAGCAGTAAATTATGTATACTTCTCTGAGACAGGATAAATTGCATTTCTCATGTTATGACTATAATCAGAGCACTGGATTTCAGTTCTTTTCATCACAAGTTTGTCTCTTAGTGGTTAATAAGCTGGTGGGCCTCATTAAATTTAGATTACACCTATCTGTATTAAAGTACGTTTATTTCTTTCCAGAAATATCTGCAATGAAGTTGAAGTCACATGGGAAAAAAAAAATTAATCTGTAAATCTGTAACACAGACTTTTGCTGGTTTGGTAGACTGATACATCAATCAAACTATCAATTTTGAGTGTTATGTTTGATTATCACATAGAGCTCACAGTCTTTCATGATTAATTTGCCCTAAAAGAAAGAAAGGCAAACAGTCTTTTTTAACTATTTTAACTTTTTTAACAGTCAGAAAAGTATAATGCTCTGTTGACAAAGGTGTTCAGTGTTTGATGTCCTGACCCCAGTTCTGAAGTAGAATCACAAAAAAAATGATTCTTCATTGTGCTGAAGAAAAAGTTAATTTTTGCTTGATGAAAAGAAAAAAAGAACCTCAGGATCTGAAGTTTGGAGATAATGCTTATTTTGGAAAATTTCATTTTCCATTGGATAGTAAACTTACATTATGTTTTGTGTTTTCCTTCTAGTATCTTGATAGTTTCTTCTTATTCTTCATAGTATCTCTGTTTTGCTTGTTATTTGCGGACAAGTTACGATTGTATTTTCTGAATGATCTCGTGAAAACTCCTCAGCAGATGCACGGATAAGAATGATACGAGAGAGCTTTCCAGCTCACAGTAATTCCACATGCACCAGGAGAAAACTTTTACTGCTTTTGCCCATGGTACCCAAATACAATAAATTAATGATCTAAAACCAGTTTCCTTTGGTCTCCATTGAAGAATTATGTTACAGGTTCATAATAAAGATTGTCTACTCTGACTATAGTGTTACTATGGAGACTTCATGGCATTTCTTAAATCTTCATTATTATATCCCATTACTTCCTCATCACACTAGAAAATATTTGCCAATACATTTTTTAAAAATATGTAATGAAAATTCAGGTGCCTAACCATACATAAATTAGTGATACATGTGAAAATTAAAGGCACTAAAGCTCCAAACTTAAAATGTATCATGTGACCTGCCAGGAATAGTGTATTATTAGATTAGTCATACACAGTGGTTTATTTATGTTAGGTTTTGGTGTGGTTTTTTTCCCAAGTTTCAGGAAATCTTTCAACCATTCTAGAATGGTCTACATGTTTTTCATCTGACACTTCAGACTTTATGTTTTTTCCTAAGATTATTTGCCATGATTACTACACCGTACTGAACACATGCAGCCAAAATAGCATTATGCAGATCTTACAATATCCCAAACTACAACGTTTGATTAGGGCAATAGTGCAGGTTGCAAACATACATCCTATTCGTTTGTGCTCTTTGTATGAGATGGGTTAGAAGTGCTGTTCAAAGTAATATACCAGGCAAATTGATTGATACATGCCAAGGAGACCATCAGCTTCTATTTTTCAGAATATTTAACATGGTTATTTCCAAAGCATAAAGAGGCAACTTTATCCATTTTAAAGCAGCTTCTCCATCTGGCTACATCTTGATTGCATGTTTCAAAATGGCAGTAAATTTTTATACGTTAGAATGAAGTGTAAGCAGTGCCACAGCTGCTAATGACAAATTCATGTAGTTTGGCCATTTAACTTACATCATGCTAAATAGCTTAGTGCTTTAAGACGGCCTACTTTGGCAACAGAGAATAGTATTTCAAATCTAATGTGAAACTTTTTTTTTTGTAGTGGCAATTGCTACTAACTTTAAGTCATGCTTGAACATTTTTCTAACCTTTTGAAATGTATTCCATGTGAAAATTTCCCAAGTATGTAAAGAACCTGATATTTGAAGAAACAGAGACAAGCTCTTTTCAAATTAAAGCAATTAGTGAGTTTCTAGCAGTCGATAGTTCTCTACATTACCAACAATCCCTGCTCTTTCCCTCCAGTTCCACACTTTAAATGATGGATATAGCTTTGATTTTCACCTGAACCCATTTTGGAAGATTGTGAAATGTAATATATGTTACATTGCAACTGTACTTCCATCCTCAAATGGCAAGCAAGACATGCTTTCCATGTACTGTCATATTCTGTGAAATATGTTACCCTCCAGCAGAATTATTCTGTTTCTTTTATTGATACATCATATCAGCTGTATCTATATAAACACTGGGATGTTTAATTTTTCCCAGCTGTATTATTGAAACTGTAAATCACTACACTGTCTACAGCAGTATAATATTTAATGCTTCCCATGTATATTTTCTGGTGATTTTGAAACTCCATTTTCCTTTGTTTCATATCTAAACCTCAGAGCTAATTTTCAAATAGCAGTGAATACAAAACAGCAGCAAGTACTCCTGAAAGCTGGGAGTACCACTGTAAACCACTGCTGGTACCATTGTTGGTATTTTATCATTGTCACAAAAAACAATAAGACTGAATAATACCAGTGTTCCTGGCACTAATGACCACTTAATTTTGGAATGTATCTCACTTGATTTGTTTTGTGGATGTTTCAAGATCTTGATGTATTCTTGGAAGTGCTCTTAGGCAAAGGGCTCACTTATCCTCATGAGCTAGGCAAGGTATGAAGTATTAATTAAAGGTCAATTTGTGTCTGTCTTGGGTTGCAGTGCAAGATGTGACCAAAAGCATGTATTCTATTATCATCTACTGAAACCAGGGCAGGGGCTGGGGGGTGTGGTGGTCCTCTGTTCATGGGGCAGCTGTTGAAAAAACAGCTAGGGCAGTTTCCCTTATCTCTTCCAAGACCCATCCTCCCTCCAGGGAAATATCTTCTATTAATGGGCCATTGACTCTTATCTCACGACTGGTAAACTTACATCATCCCATTGGGGACATGCTTTATCCAAGAGGAGGACCCAAGCATTCCTACTTGGATAAAAATCTGACATTTGAAACAGCAAAGCAGCCTTTTCCACTGGATCCCCAGAGGAACAGGCTTTCCCACTGGATTCCCAGAAGACCAGGCCCATCTATACCACCACTCATCCTCCAGAGGAAATCTACACCTTTCTACAGGATCGTCACTTCAACAGAACCACATCTGCCATTCCAGAAGGACTGCAGACACCATTTAATGGGACTGCTACCAAGACCCTGACCCATAGGGTGTCAGGTTGTATTCTCACTCTGTCAGTAGGGTTTGGTTCTTGTATTACCTCATTAAAAAAAAAAATAAAGAACTATTATTCCTATTCCCATATCTTTGTCTGAGAGCTCCTTAATTTCAAAATTATAATAATCTGGGAGGGGGATGGCACTCTCCATTCCAAGGGAGGCTCCTTCCTTCCTTAGCAGACACTTGTCTTTCAAACCAAAACAAGTGTCTAAGTGTGATTCTGCTTTAACATTTTATTCCATGACATTTAAAACACTAGCTATCTTAATATTTTAATGACCTAAAGAATGTGATTTTTTTTCTTTTTTTATTTAATATTTGAAACATCACTATGTATAACCTTGCTCTGTGTATGTTTAGTGCCTTAGAACAGACAAGTTTGGTGACATGGTTGTTGTTAAACAAAGCTGAGGAAAGAAAAGCTATTCTTTAAGCTACTACTTTTGATTTCTAATAAGAGGACATGGCTTTTTTTTCATTGTCAATAGAACCAAGACTTCTACAGTTAGGAAGAAAATAAAGAATATTTCTTATAGTATTTTTTAAAAGATCCTTTAGCTAAGACTGTTTTGTCATAGTCTGTCATCACAGTGTATTTTCATTTATATACAAAGAGAAGACATGATAATTTTCAATTTAATCCTATATACTATGGATGAAAAGGAAATTCTTGTGGACTAGAGATGTTTCTTTATCTACTGAAAAGATAAAATGTGGACAGACAATTACCTAGAGTATGAAATAGTTCTTCAGAAATAGTTATACTTCAGAAAAGTTCATAAATCTGAAATAAGATAGTGATTTAGTTGTGCTACTCTGTAGAATCAGAAAGAATTTTCTAGTTGTTAGATAAGAAATTATTGTACAACACTTTTAGAAATAATTTCATATACTTTATAATTCGTTCTATTTTTTCTAATTATTAATTCTTATTAAAAAACTTCTGGAGAAGTACTGTACAGAAATTAGAATGAAGGTTAAGACAACTTAAAAAAAAAAAATGATTCCAAAAAATGGCCTATTTATCAATATCAAAGTAAGAGCATCAGGCTGTTAATACTGCATTCACAGACAGCTGCAAGATTCTTCTCTAGGTCTGTGAATCACTATGAATGTACATACAACATTTTTGATGTTTATGCTTTTCTCTGAGGTGCCTCTAAGTGGCTTTCTGTCTAATTTTTTAATCAGCCAAACACTATCATTCTTGAATGAATGTCATCTTTATTCATGTAGTATTACGGTCACTTTTTGTTATTTTGATTTTAACTGAGAGGTGAGCATCCAGTTCTCCCTTTAGATTATTTTTCTTTTTCTTTCAGAAAACTGTACTCCATTAAGGCAGAAATATTATAAGCACCACTGGTCTGGCAATAAGCAAACTGTAAAAAATAAAACATATAAATTAATAAGATCTTTGGCCTTCATGTATTACCAAACATTTCAAATGGGAAAAAAACTCAATATACATTAAGAAAGAGATTTCTTAAAATTTTTTTCAGATGTAAGCTCTTCCTGATTGAATTGGAAAAAAATAAGGTATAGATTTGCATTAGAAGTTTCAATGGAGAGGTAAATGTGATGGTTGGTGGCATCTCAGATACCTGGGAAATGCTCAGAAATATATATTTAGATTTAAGTGGAAATTTCATGTATCCTTGAACACTCTTTGGTTTTCCTTCAGTTGAAAATTCCATTAAAATAAATGGAAATAATGTATTTCTAGAAGTGAATAGGATATGGATGACAACACAGCAACTGAAAGCAGGATTATTTAATTAATAAATTTCAGCAACTGAGTACACTTTAAAACTGAGTTTTATGAGTTATGAAAAGCAATCATTCCAATTCAAAATCAATACAATAAATTTCTGAGATTAAAAGAAAAAATACAGGTTGGCAAGTAAGTGCCATTCGGTGGTCTTAAAAAAATCAGTTAGTCTTTGTTAATGTAGAAATGTAAAAATACAACATGCAAGCATCAGGTGAAGAAGTAGTTTCAGTAGCTACTGTCAATTACTTTAGTGTCAAGGTAAGGTTGACTTCTCTAATTTTTCTGCTTTTCACAAAACTGGTTAGTACTTTCTGAATAATGGAATTCTCCTCCCACTAAAAACTGTGTAAAATATTGTAAAATCTTCCAAGGGAAAACCTATATGTGGAACCCCTCAACATCTGAAATAGAATTATTGAAGCTGTTAGATGTTTATGAGGAAAATTTCTTTCAGTTTGGCTTTATCACGCAAAACCAAGTAGGTACCTGCGACATGAATGCTGAAGTGTTCAACCATTCACCACTACCCCTCATGCTGAATAGTAAATGAAAAAGATGAGTGTCTCAGGTCCTTGTATCTTTTAGAGTTGGGCATTAGGATGGAGATAGGTACTGAAGGATCCCTGAGGACCTTGACCTCCAGCCTCAACAACTTGACCTCCAGCCCTTGCTGTCATATGTTTAATACGGAAAGTGATCTCCAGAAAGCAAACATGAAACAACTGTTTTAAGTTTCCAGATGGAAGGCATTAGTTGTACAAAAGAGCTGGTGTCTACCAGGAATAATTTCATCTGAAATTTCTTAAACAGCTAGAGCTGCCACTTCTTTTAAACTTGGTATATCTGTCCATGGATGAAGTAAAATATATTTATTTTTAACATTAAATTATCAAGAAATAAGTCAACTATATGTTTCTGTGGAAGTCTAGTTTCTCCATATTTCATGAAGTATTTTGCTTGTAGAAGTGAAAGTTCAGAAAGTTCTCTTACTTCAATACATAAAAGGCACCATGTAAAGTGAAAATAATGTTAAAAAGTCTGAGAGATCAGAACTCCATTAGGTTAAAAAACACTGAAATGAGATCATCCAGGGAGGCTGAATCAGAAGCAGCTGCTTTGCCAATCTGCAGCTGATTTCTATATATTTTTACCCAGTAGTTTCCATACATATAAACAAATTATGGCTGAACTCAGAACTGAATATGACTCACGTTTCTCTTTTAAAACTGGAATATCCAGTATTTGGAAGGGAAAAAAGAAAACTAGGAAGGATAATACAGTGTTTATTTCTGGAGGCAGGAACTCATATCATATTGTTGATTAAAACACAGGACCACTTACAAATAAGACTGTTTCAAAGTGAAGGTCAAAGATAGTCTAAGCAAAAAATTAATATCCCAGATTAAAATGCTAATGTTCTACCTGAAATGCACAGAAAAAAATACAATCTTATTTGGTGACATTTCCAGAATTTCAGCAAAGATTACTACATTAATCTGTTATGCATTTTCATTAATCTGAAACAGAGGCAAATCTTTAGGGAACAGGGTTTGAACATTCTGAACATTTGAACTTCTGCAAACTAGAACAAGTTAGATTTTTAAAGAATATTTGTGACTATTTTTATTCAGGTAAATAGATTCAGACATAAAAAATGATCAAATATTAGTTATAGTTTCCTAACATCACTGAAAACTAAGACTAATTATTGAGGCTGAAATTGTGGAAATTACACCTGTGAATTCAAAAGCCATAGTAAAACAATACTCCATACACCATATATTCATAATAACTCTAATGTCATCTCAGATTTTGTGCTTGTGATCTAGTTCAGACGTCTGTTTTCTGAACAGAAGGTGACAGTAGTTATTGCCATAGCATGTAGTTCTGTCTGTAAACACCAACACCTCCATCAATGATTGTGCCTGGGCATTTTCTTTACACTGTCAATCATTTGCAATAGTGCAGGCATGAAAATGGACATGAAAATGTTTCTGTGCTTCTAATATCCTTGTGTGTGCATTTGGTAGACTATGTGTTTTATATGTGTAAAACAGATATTAAGAGTAGTGATAATTTGGCAGTGTGATGTACATCTGCTTTCCATCTGGATCAGGTCTTTTCTACCCATTTTTGAAACATTCTTCTGTTTCTGGGACTGCAACTCAGTTTGTATGAATGACTGTGTTAGTTGGGGTCTTTACAACTCACTGGATGTCCTCTATAGAAATTGGATGGTAAAAAGGATCTTCTGTGGTTGGTCTGGTTTGGGGAAGGAGTTCCTAAGAAACTAGGAGTTAAGTTTTAAAGATACTTACAGCCTCAGAAAATCTATTCAATGACCATTTCCACAAATGTGCACCAGAAGACATGTAAGTCTTACGAAGGATTTTTAAAAAATTTTCTTTTACCTTCATTTTCCTTCTAGCTCAAGTCTGAAAGCAAAATCTGAGGTGCAAGGCTCTGAAAAACGAAGCATCAAGGATATATGGGGGAGGGAGACTGTAGTAGGCAAAACAAAAGTGATGTCGAGTACCTTCAACCAAAAAGTCTGATGAAGGTTCAGCTCAAATGCCTGTCAAATTGTGTCATTGCATCTATCCCATTCCCTAGCACCACCTTTTAAGGTGGTATTTCAGTATCACTAACCGGTTTGTTTCTCATTATTTTACCATTCAACAAAAAATATGTGCGTTCCCCTCATCATCGCCCTGATTCACTGCTAGACTTGCTTTTCTCTGCCCACATCCCAATCCTCCTCCCACCCCGACTGCAACCCTGCCCCATATTGCAGCTCCCTGGGGTGGCATCTCCTGCCACAGCAACGTCCCAGCTGGGCTGGTCTCCAGTTCCTCCAGTTCCTGTCCTGCCTGGCCATGGGGCCACCCACACATGGCTTTCCTAGCCTGGCTGTGGCCCATTCCAGCTCCTGGGGAGGTGCCTAGTTCCTGGGGCTGAGTCTGTCCCTGGTGCCCCTTGCTGCCAGATCCTGGCTGGCACTGTGGGACAGGTCCTGGCTGCCAGAATGTGCCCTGACAGAGTCATGAGGAGCTCATGCTGCTACTGGTGCCCTAGCCCCCAGGGAGCCACCTGCTCTTGCTGCTTCCTGGCACCCATTTCTTTTTTTCCCTTAGTATAAGTTTGTGAAGACATCCTTTGCAAGAAGAAACATCCATTAATAAAGCTTGCCTGCAGTGGACTGTTATTGTTGTGCTGAGATACACGTGGGGAGACTTTCAAAGTCAAAAATGAAAGCGTGAATCTCACATAGGCCTAAGCTGCACCACTTCATGCCTGTCTTGCACCAAAAGAGACTCCTAAGAGTCCAGTCACTTTTGTATCAAAGGGCATTTCTATGGCTTTACTTTTATATTCACCTCTCAGGGAGTCCTAAACATTTTTGCCAGGCAACTTGTGCCAGTTGGGGAGGGGTGTGTCCACAGCTATGCTATCTTTAAGAAGAGGTGCTGCAATATGTTTCCATATTCATCAGAATCAATCAATATGTCATCTACTACTTATTTTATTTACTGTATTCAAGAGGTCCAAGATAACATTCTCTTCAAAGACAACAAACAACTATGTCTTAAGTGAACCAGCAAAGGCAGTGGCATTCTATTATCCAAAGCAAATACACTTTGAAAAAAAGACATGGTGCAACAAAAATACAGGAAATAAAAGAAGCAGATTTCTAAACAAAGTAGCCTGACTGAACAAACCAACCTGACTAAGCAGATGCATAATGCATAAGATAAAACTTAAGTAATAAGTAAGAGAAGGGCAGAAAAGTGAGTCTTAGCGTGCCTGTTCTCATTATGCACTTTTATGTTAGTTTAAAGATTTCTGAACAAAAAAGGAAAATGTGAAAACTTCGTTGTTCCAGACACAATAATGGTACCTATTTTTCATTAAGATGCATTCTTTCTTGATAAGGTCACACTCCCCTCTTCCTCCTTGAATTTCAAGATATCTTATTTCCTCTCCCTGCTGAATTTCTGATAGCAATTAAGAGGAATTCTGAAATCCTGGATTTTTTTTGGTTTTGGTTTTGTTTTTTTTTAAATTTTGTTTTCTCATTTCTTGGAATCTCTTTTATGCTCCAGTCATTGAAATTAGTACCATTGCTGGTTGCATTTAAGAGAGATAAGTCACAAAGTATTTATGATTTAATAAACATAAGCCAGAGCTTTTTCATTCCACAATGAATTATATAGCAATGTAGAGCCTTTTATCAAAGTGAATTACTTTCTAGATAAATTACTTCCTCCCTAATAAAGTCTTTTAGACTATAACAACTACAAAAAAAAAANTGTGAGAATTTGACAAAAAAAAAAAAAAAAAAAAAGGCGTCAAAGCCAGCTTATCCTGCTTATATTCTAGGCCTCCATTTGAAATGCCTTTGAAAATTCAAGAATGGTTTCTGGCCCTTACACAAATCCTACTACATATTACACACAATTTTTGGGTCCCAAACAGCCTGCAGAAGACAACAAGAAAATGTGCTGTTACTACATTTCCATTTGATTTTTTCTAAGTTGATTTCTTTGGATTGTGTGGGAGCCTGTCTTTCTTGAAAATGTATGGGTGTCAGTAATACTAATCTTGAGCAGAGAAAAGAGGAAATTCTGATTTCTTCATGTTTTCACTTCTCTCAGTCTTCTCATATACCCAGCGCAAAGGAAGCAGAGCTGTTATTGTGTGGTGGGGGGAGCCGGGCTGCCAGAGACTAGAGTTGGTGTTACAGTTATGTATTGAAAAGCATTAGTCTATTAAAGCATTGATCTGAAGGTGCAGTCTATTTTGCGGAAAGGTTTTTTCTCAGGACAGACTTGGGAGGTTGTTGGAATTTCCCAGGCTTTTCCAAAGCAGTGAGCCTTGGAAAACAGGCAGGACATGATTTCAGGGAACCATGGAAGTTCCCCAGGGCTTTGGTAGCTCAAAGCTCTTAGCAGCAGGGTCTGGTGGCTTTTGGGCTGGCTGGAACTGTGCGAACACCTTTGGTCTTCTTTCTTCTTTTCTTCCTTTCTTCTTCTTTTTTTCTTCCTTAGTTTTGTTCAAGTAAAGTGAAGCAGCAGCATGGTAGCTAGCTAGATGGA
This sequence comes from Sitta europaea, assembly GCA_013400255.1. NCBI lineage: Eukaryota > Metazoa > Chordata > Aves > Passeriformes > Sittidae > Sitta > Sitta europaea. Next base: position 26,397 of record VXBS01004010.1, on the reverse strand, counting down.
GATTGCTGAATTACTGCAGCCATCTATGGCTAAGTTTTAACCTTAAATTGACCAACCAGATAAATATATGAATCTAAAACAATTTTTCTGCACCTATTAAAATTATTGAAAAATGTTACACGCTTCAACATAGTTTTATGTAAGTTTTATTTTTATGTACATGCAGGCTTTATCTTGTTTTTGTTCTTAATTTTATATATATGTTCTATTTTTGTTTTGTCTTTTATTTTATCCATATTTACATGAATTATTTTACCTAGAAAATTCAAAACAGTATTCTACTGCGTTTTAATTACGTCTATGAAGCACTGAAATTTTATTTGGATTTTTAGGGCACTGGTCCGCTGCAGATGACTCATGCAGCTGACAAACTGCTTCTTATTAAAGGTACTTAGAAAGTATAAAGTCTTATTTTTGCTTCCTGATTTATGTGGTTTAATATATTCTTTTCTTCTGAGATTCAGAAGGGGATCTACCTTCTTGATTACCAACACAGAGCTTTCTTTTCAGGTCCATTATCATTCAGATTGCATAAAGTTAAAAAGCAAAATCATCTTTTCTTATTCCTTCCCCAACATGCTACTACAAGCACATGGTTTAGTCCAAAATACTGTTGATGCTGGGTTTGGTGTTGAATGATACTCTTAGGAGTAATTAGTATTCCAACAGGTACACTATTTTATTACTGTTACATTTAACATACGGTTACTGCTATTGTATGTGGAATTCTATAGCTTCAGGAACCAATTCAGTGAGACCTCAACTTGAACTGAGACACTACTAATTGCAAATTAATGAAGTTATTTAAGTCCCTGCTGTGTAATGTTGATGTGAGACTGAGCTGGCTGTTCTGTCACTTCTGTGAAAAAGATTAAGGGGCTTGCAAAAATGCAGAACTTTATAACAAATTAAATGGGAGATTCTAAAAAAAGAATGCTAAGGTTTCAAGCTGATATTACTTTGATTATAATTTAGTTGCAATGTAATTTTATATTAGCTCCACATTAAAACCTAATTCTACAGTGATAGTGTGTGCTGTTATAAAGCAGTACTGTTAGTCTATATCTCAAACAAATTTTTAGTATATTTCTTGAGAATTATTCATGGACTTGATTCACATGCAATCATTCTTCATCCTTGTTCAGGGTCATCTAGGTCCTCCTGTGTGTGAAGGGAATCCAGTAAAACTTTGAATTTACACAAATTTTATGGCAGTTTTAAAGAACTTTAGTAAAATAATTTTGTTAGGTGTTTTTAGTGTTTTGAGTATTGCTTTGAGTAAATAGAGTTTTTGTGTGAGGAACTCAACTAAAATATAGTGTAGGTACCTACAATTGGGGAAAAATTGCCCCAGAGAAATGAGTGAAAGAATTGTCAGTAATTTTATTTAGCCCAAGATTTCATGTTTATAACATTTTTTGGCAGCTAATTCTGTAAGCAAAAAAAAAAACAAAAAACCAAACATTAAATTTTTGTCAGCAAAAAAAAATTCTAGCAGATTTCTGGGAGGGTATATTTTAATTTTGGGAAATTATAATTTATAATTATATGACTTGTAACAATATATATCCAACTGTAGATTTTTCTAAACCTACTATAAGTCATTTAAGGTATTAAACACATGTGAGCAATTGTCTCATGGGTTGAGTGTAAAGGGTATTAAATGGTATTACCTTAGTCTGGTGACCAATCACCAGTGTGGTTCTTCTGGGAATTGTCTTAGAGCCATTGCACATCAAGATCTCCATAAAAGACTTGGATTCAGGACTTGATGATGCAAAACTGTGAGGAGCAGAGATGCCCTGAGGAGAGAACTTGAAAAGTTAAAGGGCTGGGTAATCATCAGGCATATGAAGTTTAACAAGGGGCACATGTGGATTTTGCACATGGAAAGGGACCAAACCTGGACCTACATACCCTGGATGTACAGACAGACTGGGGAATGAGATGCCAGAGAGCAGTGCCACAGAAAGGGGTCTGTGTGTCCTGGTCAGTGGCAATTTGAACCTGGGTCAGCAGTGCCCTGGCAGCCAGGAGGGCCAATCCTGTCTTGGGAGGCATCAGGCACAGCATCACCAGCTGGGTAAAGGACTTTTGTGGTAGCAGAGGGGCAGACACCGATCTCTTCTCTGTGGTGACCAGTGACAGGAACCAAGAGAATGGCTTGGAGTTGTGACAGGGGAAATTTAGATTGGATATCAGGAAAAGGTGCTTCACCCTGAGGGTGAAGTGGAACAGGCTCCCCAAGGAAGTGGTCACAGTGCTAAGCCTGACAGAATTCAAGAAGTATTTGGACAATGCTGTTGTTCACGTGTGATTCTTAGGGTGTCCTGGGTAGGGTCAGGAGCTAGACTTTGATAATCCTTTTGGGCCCCTACCTGTTACGGCTTGTATTTTTTATTCTATTGGTTTATTATTAATGGCTATAATGCTGATGGTTTGTTCTGATGTTCCCCCACGTGTACCCCCAAATTGGTTTATCCCTGAAAGCTGTATCCTCCCCTAAGCTACCCTTTATGGTAATCCCGTCCCTTTGTTCTAGTCCCTTCCCTATCAATCATTGTTACCCTGCCCCTTGTTCTGGTCCCTTCCATGTCACTCCTCCCTTGAGCCAATCTTTCCAGTGTCCCCCCAGGCGTTCCTGGGGGCTCCCTATCCTCGACACCCCACTGGGACATGTGCCCTGTTCTGCCCCCACCTTCTGTCATTGGCCTCAGGACAGTGCCCTGACCCTCCTCACCCCTGTCCTGATGCTTCCCCACTGGTTTATGGTTTGTACCCACCCCCAGAATTGCCACAGTTTTTAAACCTGTGCCCAGCAGGGCTCAGGGCTCTCCTGTTGTGACCCCTTCAGCTCCAATGAACATCTCCTGATGGAACCTCCTACAGAGAGCCTCCTCCTTCTCCTTTACCTGACCCCTGACGTGGCTGGCAGACCCTGCACTGTGGAGCAAGCAGCTCTAAAGGTTCAGCTGTTGGTAAAACCCCAAACCACGGCTGTTCTCACACCTGACACGGTGCTGGTGTGACAAGAGCTAGTCTGGACTCCAGTGGACCATGTCACCTTCGAACGCAGGATGTTCTTTTTTCACCCTGTGCAATTTCAGTGGTATAACATTCAGTCTCAGATACTCATTATCGTGTATTTGAGCAATTAAATTTATCAGATAAAAATAATTTAAAAAATCCAAAAAAAACAAAACAAAAAAACCAGCCCCTAAGTTTGTGTTTTCATTTTTCATTTGTATGTCAACTGTTAATGTCATGACTAATTACTTTTTCAGTTGGTCATTGGTACAAACTGTATAACTTTTAAACAGAAAAAAAAATTAAGAGAAGATAAAGAAAGAAGAAAAATAAAACAATGAAAGGATTAAAGAGGAAACAAGCAAAGAAATAGAACTTTCAAGCTTTTTTATTTTCATGCTACTGAGATGCTATTCCACCCTCCGTTTATATTTGAGTTACATTTAAGATCACTTCTTCAAGCAGAGCTCTAAAAAACATTCTTTAAATAAAAAAATCTACCTGCAGTCACACTTCAAATTGACTGTATTTCATTTCCATTCTGTATTGCAAAAGACATTTGTATGAAAACCTTTCTTTGTTTCTGAAAAATTAATATGCTTTAGATTCTTTCTCTCACCTGAAATAATAATCCTTCCTTTGTGACCTCACTTTTCATTGTTGTGGTATGATTGATGTCACAATTTGAGATTCTGACTTCAGGTGGAAATAAACAGTAGAAAGAGAAGGAATAATACAGAACAAAAATACTTGGATTTTTCATCATCTTAGAATATTGTCAAGAGTAATATATAGAAATGAGATTTTGAGCTGAACCAGGGTAACCTTAAGAAATTACAAGAAAACCTTACTTGCATCTTTAATTTACATCTATAATGTAAACCTGTAATTCAGATTCAGATTCACAAATTCAGCTGCTGTTCAAGATGCCACTTGGTATTTTCAATTTCAAGAAATAATGCCCCAATTCTAATATTCCTTATGGTACTTCACCTATTTAACAAATGTTACTTTAGGCAGCCTATAGAAAATTCCATGCAAAGGAACAATTCTGCAGTATATTATACTCTCCATTATAATATAATATACTCTCCAGTATATTATAATCTCCAGTATAAGATAATGCGTATTTATACTTAAAAGTCCATAAATTGTATAAAATATAAGTAGCATACTAACTGTACTATAAGTAGTGTATTAACTGCATTTATCTTATTGTCTAATTCTTTCTCTATATATAAACATCTTCATGTGCTGAGTTCTCCTTGTATATTCATATAATTTCCTTTACATATGAACTTTCTTCATGGTGTGCTAGTATAACTCAATTATATTTAGTCCCTAAAGATTGGGAATCATCCCACTGAATAGATTTCAGTTCTTGGAGAATCAGTATGATTAGGAAAATATATCTGACTATGTAAATGCTCCAGAATTTTTATCTAAGGGAACCTTGAATAGGTAAAATAATGCGAATTATGAGAAAAAAATTTGGAAACTTAGAGAAAAAATAATGTAAATTTATAATTTCCTTTGGAAATGATTGCTTAAACTCTACAGAAGAATTGATTCTATTTGTAAAAGAATAAAAAAGAGTAACAAAAAAAGTCATAAAAAACAACCACAAAACCCAAAAAACCCTCCCGCCCAAAAAATAAAAAATATGTGGGTATAACACATTTATGAAAGGTAGAAATTCTTTTCTTACCATGAGTAGGAGTATGTCAGAAAACGTCCCCAAACCACTAATGGTCAGCAAACAAAATGGATCTTAACAGAGGAAGGCAGTTTTATTTAGGTCACAGCCACGCACGTTTCTTGGATGTTGTTATCAAGAATCAGAAGTTGAACCAGTAAAGACCAGAGACAACAAAGGGTCGAAGATAATAAAGCAAAGCAGGTCTTCCTGAAGCCACATGGTCACTGAACCAGTGTTTTCACATTCAAGAGAAGTCTACACAGTTACGGTGAATAAACATGGACTCCTTATAAACAAAAATAAAAAAAACTCTGCCTCATTTGTTTCTTATCTTTGCTGTTGACTCTCTCATAAGGGGAAAAAAAATCTCAGTTGTTAGGAAATAAAGCATTGCAGATATTTACATCTTGTTGAGATTGAATTACTTTGCCAGCACCTAATACTGTGTGTCTTCTCCAACTATGGTAAGATGGAAGGAGATTGTATTAAGGGGGAAAAGAGCTATATTTAACGTATTTAAGACAAACCAGAATGCAGTAGATTTTCTCAAGCTGTTTTGTTTCCCTAGGGGAAGCAAAAAGAAAAGAAGGAAAAGAGTCTAACTTTCAAATTCCACAGTTCTTACTGCTCCACATGTTTTATTTTTAAACAAGGAAAACGTTAGTACTAAAACTAACAAGTTCGGTTCATGTGTATCTGCACAGGTAAATATCTTTATTTTCCTACTTTGTTTCAGAATACAGAACATAGTCTGTATGCATTCAACAAATTCAGGTGTTAACTTCTCTGTTTTTTTGGTAGCATGCTGTTGCCTTTTGAGAAGACATCACCAATGATAGTGAAAATTTACTTTGTGACCTTCTATAAAAAACTATGTTAATATCTGTCAAGTATCTTTCTATAAGTCTAGGGAGAAGAATTCAATTTATCAGAAGTAATTATTTTCTTTTCTGCAAGTCATATCTGAATAAAATAAACAACTTATCACTGATGGCATTTTAACAATTAGGATATTAGTTACATTACACATAGACAAATCTTGATATTTTTAGTTCTGTTATGGAAACAATAATAATTAAAGTACTTCATCAGCTCTAAATTAAGGTTAGAAGCAAATCAAATTGCACTATGGAATAATAAAATTATTTGGGTTTTTTTGCATCCCAAGACTGCTTTGAGCTGTTCATTGCATTTCTGAATGACTGGGAGAGCTCACCATGTCTATACTACTGCAGAGTAGTAGTAAAGGTGGAAAGCGGTGGCACTACCACTGATTAAAAATGATGCAAATAGTGCCAGCTCAATGGCCAAACAATTTTGGCTGAAGGACTAGGTTGTTTTAAACAGGTTCCCTACTATATTGTGGGTTAGTTAACTGTGACATAAGATATAATTGAGTTTATGCCATGGGAACTCTCTGTCCAAAGTGTCAGGGTGTTCTCTATGTAGCCAAAATTTCTGATAATGACTACTGTGTTGCTTTTTCCACTGCCCAGAGAGTAAACTCACTCTATACTCAGAATTCATAGCCTCCAACGAAAAAGCAAACAGATATCAGTCCCTGTTTTGTAAGAATTTGTAGTTAAATTTTAATTTGATACGTTAGGAAGGCATAATATTTTATATCATAACTCAGATTTCTGTCCTGAAGCGTAACAGATAGGTCAATTTGCTAGAGGATAGCACAGAACACTGTTGTTATTCCCACCCTGCACTCAAAGAGGCACATTGCAATGAGAAAGACACCACTGAAATAGTGGATCAGCACAGCTATTTTTCTCTTCTTCTTTTGGAGACCATACAGCTGAAATCCCAGTCCTTTGAACCTATCTCTGATTTGTAGCAAAGGAAATTTAACCCTCTGTTCTTATACCAAAAAAACATGGATGTGGAAAGTCCAGAAAAATAATCTTTAACTCAAAGTAGGTATTAGAGGAGAGGAAATTTTTACACTCTTTCTATAAGGAATTTGACCTGTCTTTACGTGCAGTCTCCACCTAAATGAACTATTATCCATTAATCATTTATTTCCTATGCTGTTGGAGAAACTACAACATACTATTTAAACAACCACTCCTTCCAACTATAATCTTACTGAAAAAATAATTTTAAATAGAAACACACTGATTTAAAATTTTATTTGGACCTCTGGCTCCATCCTAGGAGAGGATTTATTCCTCTATAAAATTTTTCCTTTGAAGTTGGCCTGATACAAACATGAGAAATTCAACCTTCAACATTCAAACTTCAGGATTTGCCCTTAATTGTCTCCTATGCCATGCCATGTTCTGTCAACTTGTTAAAATTAATGGAGTATGTTAGGCCATCATAAAACATGAAGTACTACCCTCTGTGTAAACAGTGTTGTGGACGAAGAAATCTAGGTCAACAACCTGGTACCACTGTTTCCAATAGGTTTACTGAGAAAAATGTATTTTTCTGTGGTCTAACTAACAGGTGTCCACATTGTTGGAAGGTGTGCACAGCAACAGTATATGAGGTAAGCATGAGCAATGGGTCAGACAAGAATCTGTCCAGTTAACTCCTGGAACAAGTCTAATTCCTTGGACGGTCTCATGTGTAATGAAGTCAAATGAAGTCTGAATAACAGGGTAGTTAAAATATATCTCAATTGCCAGAAAAAATGGAATTATATAACTGATTTCCTGGATAAGCTTATGTTACTTTTTTAAATGGACATAAATAGCAAACCCAGAAGACTGCTGTGGATTTCAACCTTTTTTATAAAAACGTAATAAATTCCACAACACTATTGTAACTAATACATTAGAACTTCTCTGATTAAGTCATACATACATATCCTACAAATGATCAAGTTATTGATAATACTTCTAAATCTAAAATTCTAATGATTCATCCATTATAACGAGGCATCAAGGAATTTTTACCCAATAAATACTCCTTAATTTCCTATAATAGTGTTTTCTTCCATTTCCCAGATGTTCATTTCAGTTGTAGGATGAGTTTACTCTCAATTTTAGGAGGTGGGGGCAGAGGATGTTCCTTCCATGCTTGCCAGAAAAAAGACTCTTATTTTTGGAACCCAAAAACTGTATTTTTTAGTTGCCATTCAGAAAAAAATTGTTGCTTAGTCCAAATTTTAGCATTTATCTGCCCATTCAAGAAGAAAACTCATATAATACCATGTTTTATTATTATTATTTTTTTATAATAATAATAATAAAAGTAATAGCAACTATTAATATTTCCTCTTATTAGTATTACTTGGTCTTGAGTGAGAATGGTGGATCGAATACCTTAGACAATTTATAGTACCTACTGTCAAATCACAGTCAATGTGGTAATTATGTGTGGGTCTAAGTTTTTGGGACTCTCAAATCACTTCTTAAGCACTGAGGAATTAAGTATCTCCTTTGTGGATGTAAATGAGCATGATTACTTCTCTTAGATCCTGACTGGTAATCACTTCTGATCTTATTGCAATTTTACTGAAATCACTGTTTTCAGTTTTATATTAAGCTTACTTTTCAGCATACAGAAGTTTCCCTAAGAAAGACAGAAAGAAGACTGTATTCTGTTTTCCAACAGAATTAAAGAAATGATTATAAAGTCCTTGATAATTAAGCACTTATCCAAAGGTATTTTTATTAGGGAATGGTAAAATAATAGCGATTTTTTTCCAGGATCATTAGTTTGCATAGAAGAAAAAAAGATGAAGAAACTATTAAGCTAGCTAATTTAATGATTACACAATAAAAGACTAAAGGAAATTACTTTAAATTAGAAATTTAATTTTAGTTTTGATCGTTTCTGTTTTACAGACTTCAGGTCACTGTAGAAATGTCATAATTTTTGTTTTTGCTGGTATAGCTTGAGACAAAATTAAAAGGAAAACACCTCACTAAACAGGAAACGTAACATTAGAGCCTAGCTAGCTGTTCTGATATCTGCAGATCTTGAGGACTTTCAACAATACAGTTAGGTAATATTGTAATATCAATCAGGGTTGCAAACTTTACTACATATCTTTAGAACCTTTTAATTTTGCAAAAGTTTTTTCAAGCTTTTTTTAAAATTATTTGTTGCATTTCTTTGAAATTCACTGGACTGTATTCTTGTCTACAGCCCCAAAGGAATCTTCTATATTTTGATTGCACTTTATGTAATCTCTTTTCATGATAGAATACTTTTAATTTTTTTCTGTATTATGAAATCCATTCAAATTGCAAATGATACCCTGATATATTCAGCTTGTTTGTTTGTTGGCTGTGACTTCGTATACCTAGTATATTGTGGTATAAAACCAGGAAAACAGTAAGTTCTGGTCGTTTTTCACTATCAACATCACTGGTTTAGATGGTTGAATTGGACTAAGTTATTTAATAATGTCATCAGAAAATATGAACGACATGGAAGCAGAAGCTTCTCTACATATATTTGTTACATTCAATGATGAATATTATCTATGTTATTAAAGATTAGCCAAAAAGTGAGTACCAACAAATTTCTCTACTGTCTAAATATTTGTGAATGAATTATTTTTATCTATATTTCCTTCTGCCTTCTTTTTCCTTTTATCCTCTCTCCTAATTTCCTTTGCATCCTGGTTTAACATCTTTTCCTCTTTCTTTTCTTTATTCCATTTAGATATTTCTGGCTGCATATCTCTCCCTGTCTTGCATTCCCCAAAATAATTATTTCTAAAAAAAAAATCTAATTTTTTTTTTACCTAAGGTAGGCATAATTCATACCAACCATGCCTTCTCTTTGTCTTCTTGAAAAATAATAGTTTTATGTCTCTGTTTTGATTTTTCATATCCTAAACTTTTTGGAATAGAGTCCATCTTTTAAACAGTAAGAGATTACTCAATGGTGTATTGACCCTAGCAGGAGCCTTTAGGCACTAAAGAAATATAAATCATTGCAAAAGATAGTCAAATGCCTGATGTCCAGCAGCTGTGAACTCTGTAACAAGAGTGTGATGCTCCTGTGCTCCCACTTTTCACCTCTCCAATCCCACTGACCAGTCTGCAGTAGGGTATAACATTTCTGGACTTGGCTCTTCCTCCTATGCCTGCAGTGGCTGTCAGTGTCCACAAGAAGTGAAGCACATCTAGGCAAAGACTGCAGACCTACATGTCTAGTGGTTCTGCAGGTTTCCCATGTGCAGTTCATCTGTGCATGATTGTCAGATACGAGTAGAAAATTGATTTTTGTTTGACAACATTATCAGTCTATGCAACATCGACCGTTTGATTTTTAAATTAAATATAGAACAGACTAGCTTTAATATTTGGATCTTTAGCTATAATTTTTGAGTCTTTAAGTACTTGTAAAGATATACTACACATGAACCTTGACTCCTGTCTTCAAAATGCTAAAGATATCTTATGTTTAATCTTTTAATTCCTAGGGTTCATAAGTTTTGACTTGAAAAGAATTTTAACTTATCATTAAAGGTTAATTATTTAAGGGCTTTCACTTTAACCTCTTCCCACAAATGACCTGAAAATAAATGCCAACTCATGAAATTATACACAGGGAGTCAAAAGTACTAAAACAATGTTTTTATCCAAAGAGCTAAACAGTAAGTCTTTTGTAATAGTAGAAGCAGAAATTGTGATATTAGAAGTATTCATGAACTACAGAATTTATCTTCAGATGTGAAAATATTAGAATGAAACACTGTACTATACCTAATACAAAATTTACTTTCCAAATTCATAATTTGTTTTCCCTGATATAGACATTAAGTGTTTAACATGTATAGCTAATAGGTATGAGGCATATCTCAATACAAGCACAAATGTAAATGTGTGAATAAAAGTGTAGGTATTTCTGTGGAGTTCTGAGGTACAATGTTGCTAATAAAACTATTTAAGTTATATCTCTAATATTTATCTATGGTAGCAATAATACCAGATCATTATTTATAAATGGAAGTGTAACACATGATAATGAACAAATGAGTTGCATATCCATGAAATATAATTTAACCTGATTAATATTACTTGACAGGCACAGCTTTTGAAAAATATCTTAGGTCTAAATTCCAACTACACAGTCCTAGAAGGCTCAGCTTAGATTTTGCACTTTTATTTATTTTATTTCCAGAAATTTGTAAATGCATCTTGTACACTAACTGCTGGTTTTTATTATAA
>VXBS01004010.1:0-15486 GCA_013400255.1 Sitta europaea | reverse complement strand
AAAAGAAATAAGGTCCTGAAATGAATTTACAGATCTATATTTCATTGGAAACTGGATGCCACCAGGTAGATTGTTCTTTCTCCAGAAGTGCTTCAGATTTCACTAGGGAGCTATTCTTAGCAACAGAGCCTTTGAGGTTTAAACTCAGATATTAAAAATCAGTAGTTTTTTATAGAAATGTTACACAAGAATCTTCAATACCCCAGCAGCTTAAAAACAAATAAATTTCATTCTCTTTCCTTACAGTTTTAAACTTTATCCACAAAATCATGGTTCCTTTTCTCCATAGATATCAGTCATTTATTATTTACCCTTTAAAAGTAAGACTTAATCTTCTTATTTTCTTCAGTAGTTTAAGATATGCAATATAGTTTGATGTTGTATATTAAAAAGAATGCAAATAAGATAAAAACAATTTTCAAGGGTAATTCAAGAGAGGTCAATAGAACCCCTAGTAACCAAGATATTACAGAATGTTCATTATACAAATTCATTGTCTTTTTTGGGAAGTCTGAAAGATTGTTTTATTTTTAACTCTATGTTATGTGGAGACACAGTAATTTTCAGTTTATCTAAGTTTATGACTGGGAAACTGAAGACTATTTATCCAATAAAATTACATGAACAATATTATTAAAACATTCTCATAATATAAAATCATATAATCATTTAAGGTGGAAATGACCTCTAAGACACACAAGTCTATGTTAAGTATTTTAAGTTTCTTGCATTTGTATTACCTTTCAAGAGTCTTCTGGTTTTTTTCAGTTGTGCAAAAATTACATTAAAGGAATGAGAGATTATGGTTTATATAAATACAGATTTTCTTTGCAAATTTGTCTAGGGGAAATAGCAACTTTTCATTAGATCAAGAACATGAAAGCATTGACAGAAAATGATGCTCTGTTGTAAATAAAATTTTCTTCTGCTTAAATATTTAGTAACAAATACAATTACACAGTTCTGTGTTGATATGTTGCTTTATATTTTGGGAACCCTGGTAATATATTTAATTTTTAGGTTTTTGTCAGACTATGGTAGCACTTTTGAGATAAAAATGAACAAAAATAGAAAATTTGTCCATACCTTAACTGCTTATGTGTGCAAGACAGAAGCAGAAATATATGGAAAAGTATCAGAAAGATCTCCTTTTGCTACCACAAAATTAATTTCGACTGAAGATAAAATTGAAAATGGAAGATCTGTGAAAGAGATCAAAGTGAAAGACAACCCATAAAGTGCAGACAAACCCATCCAAAATTAGAGGTTACACAAAGATGACTGTCAATCCTGTTGCATGACAGAGTGAAAATGAGAAAGGAGCTTCATTGTCACAGCCACAACCCCTGTGAATGTATTTATATGGCTAGGAAATGCTCTCTGGTATCTCTGGCATGGAGTAACAAGGAAAGAAATGAAGACATATTTTTCCTCCTCTTGCATTTATGAAGAGTCCCTCCTTTTCAAGTTCTTACCAGCAGCCCTGACTAACTAGGGAGGTCCCAATGGTCCAGAGTTTGACCAGTATGATGCCCATCTACAAGAAGGGCCAGAAGGAGGATCCAGGGAGCTATGGACCTGTTGGCCGGACCTCTGTCCTGGGAAAGGCCATGGAGAAAATCCTCCTGAGTGCCATCATATGGCATGTGCAGGACAGCCACAGGATCAGGCCTAGCCAGCAAGGGTTTATCAAAGGCAGGTTCTGCTTAACCAACCTGATCTTTCTCTTTGATAAGGTGACTCATTTACTTCATGGGAGAAAGACTGTGGATGATGCCTGGATGAACTTCAGTAAAGCCTTTGACACTACTCCCAACAGCATTCTCCTTGAGAAACTGTCTGTGTGTTGTGTGAATGGGTTTTCTGTTCTTTGGGTAAAAACATGCTTGGATGGCCAGGCCCAGAGTGAGGGTGAATGGAGTTAGATTCATCCGGAGCCCACTCACTAGCGGTGCTCCCCAGGGCTCAGTGCTAGAGGCATTCTTGTTTGACAACTTTATTGATGATTATGCATGAGGGGACCAAGTGAACCCTCGGTAAGTTCACAGATCACACCAAGTTGGGCAGGAGTGTTGATCTACGAAGGGCAGGAAGACTCTGCAGAGGTATCTGTACAGGCTGGATCAATGGGTTGAGGACACTTGTAAGAAGTTTAACAATGTAAAAGGTCGAATCCTGCACTTGGAAGCAACATCAGGCAGAGCTATAGGACGGGGAAAGAATGGGTGAAAATTTGCCTGGTGGAAGAGGACCTGGGGTAGCTGTTCCAGATGTGGCTGGATAAGGTCTAGTAGTGTGCCCAGGTGACCAAGACAGCCAGTGACTTCCTGATTTTATCAGCAATAGTGTGGCCAGCAAGAGTAGGGTAGTGATTGTCTCTCTGTACTGGGCATGGGTGAGGCCTCACCTCAAATCCTGCGTCCAGTTTTGGGCCCCTCTCTACAAGAAAGACATTCAGAAGCTGGAGCATGTCCAGAGAAGTGTAACAGAGCCTGTGAAGGGTCTGGACTAAAAGTCTGATGAGGAGCAGCTGAGGGAGCTGGAGTTGTCTAGCCTGGAGACAAGGAGACTCAAGTGAGACCTTAATACTCTATAAAGTACCTGAAACCTGGTTGTGGCCAGGTGTGGGGTTGGTCTTTTCTCCCAGGCAGCTAGTGACAGGACAAGAAGAAATGGCCTAAGGTTGCAGAAGGAGAGGTTAAATCAGATATTAGGAAAATTTTTTTCACCAAAAGGATTATCAGGCATTGGAAGACTGCCCAGAGAAGTGATCGAATCACCATCTTTGGAGTTATTTAAAGAATGTATACATGCTGCACTAGGGACATGGTTTTAGTGATGGGTTTGGACACAATGACCTTAGACATCTTTTCCAACCTGAATTATTGTATTATTCTGTAATACGTAATTTGGAGTTTTATACTAATTTTGTAATACATTATGCATGTGGAGTCACTGTGAAGCTAAAGGCAAAAGTAAAAAGGGGTAATTAATGTACCTTTTGCAAATATCTGATGTTCTTCTGGCTATTTCTGTGAAAAAAAAAAAAACATTTCAGAAAAAATAAAATTTCATGAGATCATTTTTGCCTGCATCTATAGAACTTTGTAGTGAAACTTCTCCCCAAAATCAAAAAGTTCTCTTACTGGCACAACCAGCAATCTTGATCTCTTCCTCACTGTAGGAAGAGATCAAGATTGACTCTCAGATATGCAGGAGCACTATGGCTGTGTCTAGAAAGAAGCCCTACATTTTGCACTCCCTGTCACCTAGACTTTCTCCAGCAGGTGCTTGCTGCAAAAACCTGGTCTCCAGAGCAACCAGGGTCAGCCTAGTTATTTATCTCATTTCTGGGCCATTCTGTTGTATTCACTTTCCTGTATCCTTTTGGGTTAATTCTTGCTTTGATCCATTTAAAATTGATACAGATGTGTTGTTTGGGATGTGCCACTTATTCTCTTACAGCCATTTCTCTCACTGCACTCTCCTTTGCAGTTTTGAACTTTATCATGAGCAACCCTTTGTCATTCAAATATTAGATATGCATTCTAAAAACTTAAAGTTCCTAAGTTCTACTCTGTACTACATATTGTACATCATGTTACATCCATTTTTCTCTAAAGCCCTTTTCAGAGAATTATCAGCTTGTTATGAAGCCCACCAGTGAAATACTTTGATAACAAAGCAAAGATTTTTTTCAAACTTTTTTCTTAACTCCCTGTCTTCATCATTGCTATGATCAATTTTAGAGGTATAAAGGTAATTCTGAAAATTAAACTGTGTATGTTTGATATATGTATAGTACAGAAAGGCAAAAGAACCCAATGAGAAGGTATTTGGGAATAGAAAATAGCCCTAGACACAGTCAAAAAAGCTTGAGTGAAGATTTTTTCAAAACATACATGTTACTTAGAGTGTTTCATAACCAATCAGAAATATCTGTCTATATCTCTCTCAATATGTATTCATAAAATATAGGCATTATTTTCAAAATTATTTTATTTATAGAAATAATTTTACCAACATAATCTGTCAAAGCAACAGAACTACAACTGCAAAATAATTTTTGCCACCAACTGGCTTATCATTAATGGGTTTACAAGTCAACATGGTTCTTAAGATGCACTAACACAATATATTATCAAAATTGCTCTCCTTAGAAGACATATATCTCAAATATAAGGCAAATTAACAATAAAGAATATATTCAGATATTTTTTTTCTATATGTTTCATATAACTTAGGTTATTTAAATATGAAATTGTAGTTGAGAATACTGCTAGATCTCAAAAAAAAGTGCATGAATATGTGACTATTGATTTTCCAATGTATTATTATTTGTTTTTCTTAATTATTTAATGTATTATTACTCTTTGTTCTATCATTCTTCTTTTCAAGAGTGTTTAGAGACATGTTGATTAAATTGTATAATTTTCTTTCTCATATATGATAAATGTGATTTGGAGCTAACATTGCCAAATTATGTTCTCAGTTTAAAACATTTGTTTAAAAAACTGTTTGTGAAGTTTCACATTATTACAAGACATTACTTTTAGTAACAGTGATATCTGTCAAAGTGAATCTACCACAAAATGAATTATTGATTAGGGCTTAGAAAGAAATTTGCAACAATGGATTTATTAAAAAAAATAGCTTATTGTCTGCATGTGGAATAACTTCCAGCAAAGAAATAAACAAGCAAATGGTAACATTTTTAATAAATTTAGAAACATTCAAATGATCTATTTTTAGGCTTTTCTTTTTTTTATTTTTTAAATTTGTTTCTTTCTCTGCAGCTTGCATGTTCATGAAACATTTTTTATGAACATCTAAAATACCAACTTACTGGTTATTTATTTCTGAAGTGGTAGCTATACCACTTTTTTTTTTTTTTTTCCCCTTAAACAAAGGCAGGAAGAATTTTCTAGGACCAGTAAAGCTTTTGCAACTATTTGTCTAAAACCCTGGCTTTGCAAATACTCACTTGCATCTTTGAAATTTACTTTCTTCTTGTGCTCTTGCCAGTAAAACTCAATACTTCAAACATTCCAGCAGAAAGATCACCAAAGGGTTGCACATATTGTCAAAGCAAATTCACTCAAAAGTTGGTTGAAAATCTTGCACTGTATTTGCTCAGCTGTGTTAGAAGAACAACTCATTCAAGTTGTTCTCAAGGCATCCCCTAAGAAAATCTGACTGGAAAAGTATGTTTATGTTTGACAATTGTTTATTTGCATATTCTTGATTTAACACAAAGTTTTATGAACATGCACTTAAAATTTACTTTTTGTTTAGAAAGAAACCATTTCATAGAACTCTGATGGTTTTTACAATATCATCTGCTTAATAACCCTAAGAACTATTTAGTGGCAGACAAAGGAATATATGGAATCTTCTGAAGCTCTTTCTTTCTGGTGGAAATGAAAGAATGTCTAACCTCTTATCATTTATTCCCTTTCCTCCTAATTTCCAGTCCATGTTTCTTAGAGATTATTTTATGTTGCTACACTGCACTTTTGCATGTTTCTATTTGGGTATAAAACCTTTTCCCCACTAAAACAATTATAAGATCACACTGGGACTAAAATACCATATGGGGGAAAAAAACCCTCATCTTGCATATCGATTAAATTACTTTAGAATGAACATGAATGTGATGATATTAGGGAGAAACCACAAGCCTAGCAAATTCCACTGATTTTTTAAAAAGTGAAAACTTTAACTTCTTTGTACCATAATTTTATTTTGTAAATAACATATCCCATTTGACATCTAATTATGACAGGAAAGGAAGAAACCTTAGCATACAGGAAAACTTGCATTAAAATTTCCAATTCACATGCAGCACTGATTTTATTCCAAAATGGCAGACAAACTAAGGTTTTTCCCTAGGTACAAAACAATCTTGCTTTTATTGTTCCATTTTTCTAATGAGCGAAATACTCTACATTAGATACAAAAAATTAAACTACAGGCAGAAAAGTAAATATAGATTGCTTTTACTCTTCCAGAGTTTAAAAGTTGTTTTGTCAAGAAAAAATACTTAGTGTAATTAAGACAAGAAAGTTTATGGAAGACTTGCCCATCTCCAAAGTAGCATGACTTAATTATTTAGTTGCATCAATGACTTTGAAAAGTACTCCTTCCTTTGAGAAGAACATTATACCATTTCTCTTTTTTCTGAACAAGGCCAAACATATTACCAAGACAGGATAACATCAATTTATTTTATAAAGTTATGCCTCAAGAACAGCAAAACCCTCAAAAGTAGAATTTCTTTTAACTTTTTAGGATAATTTCACAAGACGCAAATATTCTCCTGTTATAATGTGTATCTGTGGTTGATGCTATAAAAATAGTTAAAAAATCCTTCTTTAGCTACTTCTGCCACAGCCTTAAGATTATTCAAGTGTGTATTTTCTTGAATGTTAATAAGAAGGAGAGATATATGAAAATGTTGCCATTTTTTCCTTCTTTAGTATGTGAAAGCAGTTAGTATTGAAGCAATAGACTCACATTTTTTATCTGAAGTATGAAAGATTCAGAGGACATGCTAACAAA
This sequence comes from Sitta europaea, assembly GCA_013400255.1. NCBI lineage: Eukaryota > Metazoa > Chordata > Aves > Passeriformes > Sittidae > Sitta > Sitta europaea. The sequence goes on along the minus strand of VXBS01004010.1, from coordinate 8,925 downwards.
GACTGAATAGTGAAATATAATGACAGGAAAATTCGGAGGAATTTCATAAACTGTAGGGACTTAAGGAGTTGGATAAATATTTATAAAGTACAAAGTTGAAAACTGCAGTCACTTGAATTCAACAGAAATTTTCTGTCACAGTTTTTTATGATAAGCCTTTGTATATTCAGAGTGCTTCTCACACCTGAGATCTAAACAAAAAAAGATCTTTTCTTCCCTCTGCAAAGCTTTTTTCTTACCACCTGAAAGCCAAAGATAGTAATTAAAATATTACAGAATATCAATTTTACTTTCAATATCCATAAATTACTATAAATATAATCCTCTCTGTTTCTATTATTATGTGGCAAAAATATTTTCATTTACAATATGAAATACAGAAAACATTAGAAGATACTCAAGTTACTTAAAGTGAAAAGCATGTTTGAAAATCATTCAGAGAAGAAATTAAGTGATTCTGAAGGTAATGTTGTAGTTCTGCATGAATGACTCTCAGTGTTTCCTAGGCCAACACTAAATCTATAGGAAAAGAGACCATTATATTCCCAGAAACTCTGTCTGGAAATGTAATCGAGGCAGACACTATCCCTTCTCATACTTACCACTATGAGGATTTCTGTATTTTTCAATAGTGACTGGGTTTTGATTTCTCATATTCTGTACAAAGTACAAAAATCCATAAGAAACCAGGAGTTTTACTTTTTGCTACATTTATTCTGTAAAGAAAAAGATAAAGGAGTAAAACTCCTTTAAAAAAAGATAAAAGAGCAAAAATCCTCCTGCCTCCAATCCAAGTTGATACCAGGACCAGGTACATTTAACAAACGGTTAATATTCAAATATTACTTTCTTCAAGCTCAAAACTGGAGTATACTGAAGTGCAGGAAGTCAACCCAAAGTGCCAGGATATCTGCATGGATGAAAGGTCAGTCTCAAAGAGAAAAGGACAATGGTGGAAGGTGGAAGAGTTAAAAGAAGGAATAGGCCTGGGAGGAATACAGAGACACTCTGAGTGTCCATTGACAAAATTAGGAAAAGCTAAATCATAACTTGAATTCAGTAAGGGACATCAAAGGGAAACATATATAGAAGGACTTCTGGAAATATAAAGGTGACAAGTGCAAGACTAGAGAAAATGTGGCCCTGATTGAAATATACAGGGCAGGAGACTTTTTCCTTTTTTAATACCTTTATTTAAGGAACAGCTCAGGGTGGGCGGGGGGTCGACAGGTCTCACTCACACCTCCGCTCTGCTCCCAGGGGTGACTCAGAGGAGAAGGTATGCAGCTTTGTCCACTGAAGGTGGACTTTACAGAACTTTCTACTAATTGTAATCTCTACTGGTAACCTGTTAACCAGACTTGTCTGCCCCTGTATCTACTAGAAATTCAAACACATCATTTAGGGGTTCCACTTCAAGGTATACCAAGGGCTCATCTCAATGTCTCATTGTGTCCCCTAACGTATAGAGCCCTTGACACCCCTAATCCTCTTCTCTAAGAATTCTTTCTAAAGTTTCTTGTTCCCTGGCTATTGCCTCATCACAACTAATCTTTTTGCAGTTTTTCTTAATGTGGCCTGTTTCTTCACAATAGTAACAACCTCTATTGTTTAAAGAAACTTTAGGTCTCTCTGTTCCCTCAGAATCATTGTTTGTTCTTGATAGAGCCGGTTCATCTTTGTTCATGCCCAGTGGCAGACTTGACCCATCTTTATTCACTTTTGATGGTGGCACTGAGTTGCTTGCACTCACACTTTCCCTTGCTACAGCAACTATAATCCTGTCTTTTGTCTTAGCTTGTTTTTCTTTCCTACTCAAATACACTTTCAGTGCTTCTCTGAGTAATTAATTAATGTTTTTTTCTTGCCAGTCTTCTATCTTTTCTAATTTCCTTTGAATATCAGGCCAAGACTTGGTGACAAATTGGATTTTTAAAAGAACTTGACCTTCTGGATTATCTGGTCTATGTTAGAATATAATTGGAAATTCTACTTCAAGCGGTTAAGCCAGGTTGCGGGAGTCTCTTCCTTCTCTTGTGTGCCTTTAAATGCCAATTTAGTATTAGTTCCCCTGGGTACAGATTCTTTAATTCCTTTCACCATCAAGGAACTATAGTCTTCTATATTCCTCCATCCCTCCTCCCAATTTGGGTCTCAATTAGGATCCACTGGGGCATCTTATGATGTCCTGGGGGTCTTTCCTAGATCCTCATACCAGCAGCTCAAATCATCTGGACTTCTTCTGGGGAAAACAATATATTTAAGATGGAATTAATTTTTCCCCATGTATAAATGTTCAGCCCTAGGAATTGGTCCACTTGGTTGGAAATACTTACAGTGTCTTCTACTAGGTTCCTTAATTCTTTCTTATATCCCCTTACTTCAGAGGCTGTCAAAGGGGCATTTACACATCCAACCCCTCCAGCCACTCCTCCCATGGGGACTTCTCTAAGGGGGAAAAGCTTTTCTAATTTAGATGTCTTAGATCTAGTACCATAAAACAGTCCCTCTCCAGATACCAAACTACCTGTCTGAGAGCTATTATTGAGTACTTGGGCTTGCTGTAGATCAGTAGCCGTACTTGATGGTAAGTGGCTATTGGGTTGGGAGGCCCTTGTGTCCCAATTAGAAGGGGGTTAGGGGATAGCAGTAGGAGAGGGAGAGGAACTTGGGTTCATGGTAGGAGGATTGGCAGAGGTATTGGGGGTGCAGCAGGTGAATTAGGTAGTGGTGGTGGTAAAGGGGTGACAGAAGGGTAAATTGGAGGGGGCAGTAAAGGGATGGGGGGGTCAAAGGGAGAGGAAGTGCCTCAACGTGATGCTGAGGGAGAAAAAGTGCTAGGGGTGCCAATGGAGGCACAGCAGGGAGTAAATGGTCTAAGGGATCTCACCTTTTACTAGTCTCTCTTTTCCCTTCATCTTTCTTTTTATTTCCTTTCTTTTACACCTACACTTTACATATTCTCACACCTCTATCCCTGATGGTATTCTTCAACCAGCAAGTTGTATACAGTATTTGCTTGGGGTCGGAATCATTTAGAGCCCTCAAATACTGATTTAACTGTTCACACATCCACTTGTCCTTAGTTCCATACCAAGGCCACCCTCCTTGTATTCTTAACTTTGGCCAAACTTCTAGATAACAGTGAATCATTCTGGTCTTATCTAACCCTTCTGTGGCCTCTAAGGAGTTCCATTTCTTTAATAGTTCATCTAGGGGGCTATTACTAGGAATGTTCTTAATCCTCTTCCCTTTCCCGTCAACCTTGAAGGGGCCTTTTCCTTTGCTATAGTACCTTCCCATGATTTAGACTTTAACAAAAATTAAAAAGGTGCCTCTACTAAAAAAATGAAAATACAATTTTTTCGGTAGCCAACTGAAACTTATTCAGTTTTTGGGGTTCATCTGACTCCTTTCTGAGTCACTCATTCACACTTTGCCCGATGCTTGGTCTCTCCAATGTTAAAAGGCTCTTAATTACCTGTTGGGCTCCTGGAGTCAGTTCCCCTGACCAGACCCCTTGCGTACCCCCATGCCTTGCCCCCCTGCAATGGGGACTGTTGAGCATCTGTGGTCAATGCACGATGGGGTCCCTAGCACTAAGGTCTTCTCCTTGGGCCCCAGGACCTTCCCTGCTTAGCCTCCTGCCAGGCTGGACCTACAGCATCTGATCCCCTAGGTAGAACTGTCCTGTCCCTAGTGCTGTCTCTTTCTCACATGGTCTCACTTGGGAGACCCTACCTAGCAGAGCCAGCTGCCCCCCCCACCCCCTTCACCATTTTCACTAGGACTTCTCTGTCTAGCTCAGCAAGGTAGCTTCAGCCAAAGGGATGTGTGTGGGTATGTGTGGTGCCCGCCTTGCCCGCCAAGACTCCCCACCCCTCTGCTCTGGGCAGTGGGTTTACAGCCCTCTCCCTGGGACTGTGGCAGCACACCACCTCTCAGGACGTCTGGTCCTGGCCCTGGGAAGGGGGGGCCCTCATGGACACTCGGTACTGGGAATGCCTGGGGGCACCCTGGGATAATGTGGTCGACTCACAGTGTACCTAAGCCTCTGCATGCCTGGAGTCACCCAGGCCGCTTGGCCCTTATGAGGGGGCCTATCTCTTTCGTGTGCCACTCACACTATACCTCTGCCTCCACAGGCCCAGAGGGGGGCTCTCTTTACCCCCCAAGGAGGTGCCTCAAACACTGGCTAGGCCCTGATAGGCCTCATTCGCTGCCCCCGTTCCTGGCCGGATCCCTCGTGGGAGTCCGAAAACGCGGTACTGAGGGATCCACTTCACTCTGGAGGATCAAGTTACCGGTCCCCCTGTCTCTTTCACACTTCATTCACTCACATCCTTCTCTCACCAATCCAGTGCTCCTCTGCGTGGCCGATCCCTTACTGATCCCAGGGTCCAGGTATCACCAGCAATTCCCAAGAGTCCCTTGAAGCAGTTGGCCGTCCTGTCCGGCAGTCCTCTTCAGGCATGGTCTCTTGGACGAGCCTCCAAGTGAAATAAATGGGGCAGGAGACTTTTCTCCTCTTTAATGCCTTTATTTAAGGATCAGGTCAGGGTGGGGGGTCGATGGGTCATGCTCACGCCTCCGCTGCTCCCAGGGGTGACTCAGAGGAGAAGGTATGCAGCTTTGTCCACTGGTATGCGGGCAGAGCCGGACCTTCTGTCTTTGAAGGAGTTCCTAGGAAGATGCTTCTTAATCTGAGGTCAGGGGTCCTTCTTCCAGCTAATGTCTTTACTTTTTAGGGTGAGGAGACAAAAAGGTCCAGGAGGACAACTATATCTCACTCCCAACCCATAGATGTGATTTACACCTTTTTATTTTGTGGTGGCTCGTAGTTTTAGGGGCCTTTTTGGTTAGTTCATGCAAAGTTTTCTCTTATTTGCATACAAGCTCCAGTGGTGCCTCACTCTTCCTTATGGCCCCAGGCAACATCCCTGAGGATGGAGCAGCAGAGGAGACACTCGGCGAATAACAATAGAATCATTAACAGATACTTAAAGCTTTAACTTAACGTAATTACAGCTTTAATATTATTTTGTCTAACATATTAACTTTATAACTTCTGAACCAAGTTATTTTGGGGATTTATTCCCAACACTGATGACACAAGACAGGGGCAAAGCTGAAGTCCTGAATGCCTTCTTTGCCCCAGACTGTGCTTGAAAGATCTGTCTTCAGAAATGCCAGGCCATGGAGGCCAAGAGGAAATTTTAACCCATGGTGGAAGAGGATAGAGGACATTTTAAAATCTGGACATATATAAATCTGTAGGTCCCAACGGCATATCCCCACAGGTGCTGAAGGATTTGTCAGCTCATAGGGCTGTTCTCATTGTGAAGTCAATCCATTATCTCTGAATAGTCATGATGGCTGGGAGAAGTTCCTGGTCATGGGAAGACAGCAAATGCCACTCTTACCTTCAGGAAGGGTCTCTTAGTTTGAAAGACAGCTGTTTGTTAGGAAAAGAAGGAGCCTCTCTTGGAACGAAGAATGCAAACCTCCTCTCTATGAATTATTATAATTTTGAAATTAAGAGTCTCTCAGGCCAAGATATGAGGATAGCAATAACAGTTCTCTACTAGTATGTCTAACAAGGAAAATAGAACAACAATAACTGGCATTAACAAACAACATAACCAGGGAAATGTTAGCAGTTTTTTCCACCACTGGCACCATTCCCCTTTGGCACAGTTACCATCAAAGGCTGCCAGAGTCAGGAGAAGTCCTGGGATTCTGAAGATGTATCAGGAGCTCTGTGGCCATGGCTGGAGCTGCAGAAAACGTTCTGGCAGGGGTGGGATGGAGGGGAGGTGCGGGACATGGCATGGAGAAACGCAGAACAAACTGAAGAAACAGTGGGCGCAAGGCAGTGGGGCAGCAGCTCCCAGCAGGGCAGGGAGAGGCGACTTTCCGGGGCACACATGAAGAGAAGGTCATAGGTCACTTTGAGCTGAGCTCCAGTGGTGCTGGTGAAAATCTCCCTGCATTAAGAAACCTACAGCCTCATTATTCCCTCTAAGAGAGCCAAAACTTCAGCAGAGAGAATTGTAGTCTGGGTGCCACTCCCTCCCCTGACTTCAGCCACTTTCTTAAGTGCACCAAAATATCCAGTAATTAGCCAACCCCCTACAAAGGGCAAGAGGAGATCTCTTAGATCAGGCCAAACAACCTGACGTCATTCCTGGGAAAGTGATAGGGCAGCTAATACAAGAACTCATTTGCAGGCACAACGACAAGAAAGTAATCAGGAGTTGTCAGCATGCCTTCTCCAAGAGGAAGTCATGCTTGAGGGACCAGACATCATTCTACAATGAAACAATTGGCCTGATAGATGAGAGATGGTCAGTGACTGTTACTTACCTGGACTTCATAAATGATTTTGATAAAATCCTCATAGAGAATTTGATGAGAATAAGAGATGGGTCACTTTGAAAGTTAAGGGTCTGGAGCATTATTCATATGAGGAAAGGCTGTGAGATCTGCAACTCCAGAGAACAAAAGCTCAGGGAAGCTCAACAATATGTACAGATATCTGGCATCCAGAGTGTAAAATAACATGAAGCCAGGCTTTTTTTAGTGATGCCAAGTGATGGGACAAAAGGAACTATACACAAACTAGAACACAAGAGGCTCACTGTAAGTGTCAGGAAACACTTTTTCACTGTGGGGCTGAAAGAGTTGGGCACAGACTACCCACTGATTCCATGAAATCTCCCTCCTTGGAGATATTTGAAAGCTGTCAGAACATGGTTTTGTGTAAGAGGCCTCCTGGTGGCCCTGCTTGAGGTACAGGGTTGGACCATGCGACCTCCAGAAGTCCCTTCCAACCTCAGCCATTCTACGATTTTGTGAGAGTTTCCAGACCCTTAACAGAGCACACCTGTTGTGCATGTCTGTTAATAACTTTTCAGAACATATTGCTACTAAAGCATATTGATGAATTGTTACAAACTGAGTAAATCCTTGGTACTGCTGAACAGGGGCCATGTTTTGATAAGTTCAGATCTACAAGAAAATAAAGAATTAGAGAGGGAAGACCCCTGAAAGTGACCCAATAGTTCTGACAGAGTTATTAAACTAATTATTTCTTAAGTATTTATATTCATTCTGGCTTAGTGTTTTGAATCTTACATGAGAATAATCTATATTAAACAATTTTAACGTGATACATAATACTAACTACTATGTGTAATAGCAATCTACATAACATGGCAAAGAAGAGGTGAAGACAAAGATATATTTCAGAAATCTTCATGGTCTCTTGATAATATTAGGGCCATTACAGCCTCTGGCAAAGTTTAGCACAGCCTCAAGAATGCTCTAAATCTGCTGGTTTGTAAATGCCTCCTGAGGACATTATGCCAAGAACAGTCAAGCCATGCCCTTGGCACTTGACATGCAAAAGGACAGAAGATGATAAGGGTAAGATAAAACCAAAGATCAAACAGACAACACAAGCATCAAACAAGAAATTCTTAATCTGTGTCAGAAGAAGGAGTACTGAAAGAAAGTTAGCAAATCTGTCAGAGAACTAGTAGAAGGGAATAAAGCCATTAAGGAAGAACACAATATCAATGAGAACTTAATTTTTTTATTTTTATTTTTTTTTTAGTCCTTACCACATGCTGCGATTAAGGAACTGATTATTTGGACTTCCTTTATAGTAATAAAAATATGTAAGAATTAAAATAAAAGTCTTTGATGCAAATTGATATTATAAAGCCTTGTTAACTTTTTTTTTTTCATTTAACTTCTGAACAAGCTGGGGGAAGAGGCCATTCAGCTGCTAAAATATTTCAATTTCATGTTAAAATGAATTAATATCCCAAAAGAGTAAATTAAATGGTGTAACAGTATTTTAAAATGTTGTTTAGCATGATCCAGACAGACAGAGATTTAAAACACTGTTTATACACCTGTTTAAATTGTTTGAAATTATCTTTGATAAAAATTAGATTATTGGGAAATGTGGAAAGTAATTACATTGATATATGTGTTCCTTTCTGCACAAGGGGAATCATGCTTCAATAACCTGCTGCCATTCTTTGAATGTAAACTGCATTTTTTTAGGATTAACTTTAATAATGTTACTTCATTACTTAGAATTTGCAAAGTCTGAGAATAATGTTTTCATAAAGAGAAAAATAAAACAAAATTAGGAGTTCTGAAGGAAACTGAAAGACAAGTAGGGCAAGTACTGTTCTTGCAGGTACCTCTGCAGTTAGACTTTTCACATACAGTATAGTAAACTAAGGCTGCAGGAAGAATTAGCAGACACAATTTACATGTGCTGTGAAAATCTCTTAACTACTAAAACAAGAAAATATTTTCCATTAATCTATGTTTAGTGATTAGTCTTGTGTTTTACACAAAGCTGAACTTTCACAGGAAGGTTCTAAGGAAGTTTCATTTAGAAAATGCTATTCTACTTCCAAGAAGATTCTTCTTCATCTTGAACTTCAGACAGTGATATGAAACTGAATTGTTTAGAAAATAATACACTTCAAATACATGGACAGGTGATGCAAAAATAATGCAGGTATCCCACAACACATTGGATAAAATTGGCTATTGTTACCGACATTTCGCCTTATGAAAATTCAGTATTCTTCTCACACATTTAGGCCTCAAATACCTGTTGAAACTTATATACTGAATTTTGATGATTTTTTTCAGACCAATAAAAATGTTACATTTGTCTAAAAGTATCTTTTCCAGACCTGCTTGTGAGACAATAATATATAATAAGACATGTATTATTATATAATATATAATAAGACATGTGTTTCCTAACAGAAAATGTGTATTTATTCTCTTGCTACAATAAATTGAATGGAAGGTTAGATATTATTTTTTTAATTTCTGCTGCTGGTCCAGTCATAATTTTTCTCTTATTCTGACATCACCATTATATTTTTA